>VWYP01004634.1:0-22932 GCA_013400435.1 Pycnonotus jocosus
ATAGTACTTATTTTTAAAAAGAGATAACTGGTAAAAAAACTTGTTAATCCTGTGACTAACTGTAAAAAAAAAATAATGGAGCAGTAGCTAGTTTGCTTGCAAACATCTCTGAACTGCCTTGTAAATTTTAGCCCAATGTTTGAAGTATTTTTCATAACATTAACTGAGAAATATGAGATTTAAAGTAGAGTATGTTATATAAGTTCTTCCCATCTCCCAGGATTTGATAAATCCAAGTAAGGTCTATCATGAATATCAGTCAGTATGCCTTAACACAGATTCAGTATGAAATACTTCTTGTACTGAAAACCTACTTGGACATGTGTTGTGTTGTTCTGTATCCTATGCTTCTCCTTAGATAATCAGCTCATAGTAATTGCTGTGGGGGAAGCAGATCTGATCAGGATGGACAAACAATGTTGTGTTCAGTAAAACTAGTTCCACTTATTTTGATTGAACTTATATATATATATGAAGATATATATGAAGTAATAGCAATTGTTAGATATATGGGGGGGGCGGTTAAGTTTAATGAACCAAATCTAGAAATGCCTGACTTCTTTCAAAGTAATTCTTTGTATGCCTGTGCCAGCTAAAGATTTTCTTGTACACTCAAAATAGATTTGTTGTCTTTATATTATATTGTTTGTGAGATCATCAACATGTACCCTGCTAATGAAACTCCAAGATAAAGTTTAATCTTATGTTTAAGACTGTATCCTAGTTTTTTTCCCTACTCTAGGTATGTAACTCACTTCTTTTTTTGTGCTATAGACAGTTCGTATTCGACTATACATTGCTTTCATCTTGCCTCTCTAAGTTTTATCAAAATTGCATACATTCTTTTTGGAACTGAGACAGAAAAAAAATTTCTTCTTTTTCTGTCTCTCATCACCTTATCTCATTCACCATTCTTTAAATGAGTAATTTGATATTTGATTCATATGTTGCTTAAGCCTTTTATTATGGCTTAGTTGAAGTGGAGGCTTTCAGAAGCTAAGTTTGTCTTGCAGCTCTCATTATGCTGAATTAGGATGCATAATTTATGGCCATATATTAGTTGTGATATATGGAAACAAATAGTTTTAACATTGTCCTGATACAAAATGAATTTAGTAATTTCTTAAATGACTGAGTTTGTGTGTGAGAGATGATAAGCTAAACAAAATCAACAATGTACCAGGAAATCCTTTAGATATTTACAGTATAAGCTTTTCTGTGTCCCAAGAGATCAAAAGAAAAGTATGTGGGTGGTGCTCTTACCTGCTTCTCATCTTGAGGCTTACCAAAGTGGTTGTCAGTGGAAGATCTGTATTGAGCCAATCGGGCATCCAGTATTAAGCAAAATGCATGATCTTTGTCCCCTTGGAAACAGTTATGTTTAGCAGAACGCAAAATGTGTTGCTCTAAATCATTGCTCTAATTGGCACCTTTGTTGACAGTCTCAAAAGAAAGGTCAAGATGTGGTAAGGCGTGGGACTGATGTACTGTCTTACTCACAGCTGCAGCCTCCTTGGCTGAATGCAGCAATTTATTGAGCAGGCATTTGCTTTTTAAATTCTATGGATATTTTAGCAAATTCCATGAGCAGATACTATTTGCATTTTATCTCCTATTTTTAATTTCTGTTTTCTTTTATATTTTGCCACAGATAGCACGCTTACTTCATGCATTAAACCTAGGTGAGAAAAAAGGAAAGTAACATTTTTGCCAAGCTAGTGCAAAAATACCTGTAACCTGGTCACTTAATAAATTTGCTTGCTGTCGACAGGCATTGCCTTATGGAGTGGGATATTAACACCACCTAGGCCAAGCTACTTTGGGTGTTTGAAAAAAGTACATATTAGAACACCTGAGTTTAAAAATGTCTAGTCCATATATAGTCATATTCTACGAGATGTAGGCACTCAAAGAGGGTGATTCAGAGCCCTAAATTAGTTGACTAAAGTTAGACAGTGTGAATACCTCCTACAGCAGCAATATGTTGTAGAGGGACAGAAAGCAGGCAAGTGAAGACAGAAAGGGAGGAATGGAGTGATAAGGACAATAAATGAAGCCTGTAGTGAACTTTAAAAACTATTAGAAATTATTAGGAGTTTTTTGGCAAAAGAAAGATCAGTTTTCTTGTTGTAGCACATGCTCTAAACCAAGAAGCATCTTCATAGGTAACTGTAACAACAGTGTAAGTATGACACTTTCAGCTGTGACTATCTGTACATCCATTTGTTGTATCTGCATTACAATTATTCCTGCAGTCCCCAGTCAATATTGGAGGATTAAAATACAGATATAAATAATTCCTTCTTCAAAGAGCTTACAAGAAAAATAGGATTCATAGGTGAAGAATAGGAAGGCAAAGGGGAGAAGAAAGAATGAAATTACCTGCTCAAAGTCATGAAGTATAATAATACTTTCTTACTATAATATGGACTACAATCTATAATCCCTTACAACTTCCATGTGTGAAAGGATTTATAATACACAGCTTTTGGAAATTGCTTTGTTTTTAAAGAAGTTTTCGTTTACTAAAAGAGAAAGTATTTATACTCATGAGTAATGGCCCCACAGCAAACAGTCTCATTTATGTTTATAAGGGTTGGGTAAAGTTCTTGAAAACATAGTCCTTTCACAGTATTTATGGGTTTTATTGGGTTTTATTGTATTCCCTATTTTATTAAAATAATTAATTTAGGCTGTAGCCACCTTTTTAAAGAGAAATCAAGAATTCTGCATTCATCTGTCTGTAAATTTATTAGCTCATTAATCACTGTACAAGTGGATGACAAATCTCAATTTTTCATCCTTACTAAAAGACAACATCCTACATGTCTCAGACTTGAGGAGGTTTTTTTGGTTGGTTTGTTTTTTTTTTTTTTTTTTTTTTTTCGTTGTTTTTTTTTTTTTTTTTTTTTGGGGGGGGGGTTGGTTTTCACTGTGCCTTTTTTCACTGTGTCTGGTAGCCTCTAGCATTCTAGCAGATGTGTTTTGGTTCTGGANATTTTTGTTTTTTTGGGGGGTGGGGTTGGTGGGTTGTTTGTTTGTTTGTTTGTTTTGGTTTTTTTGTTTTGCTTGGGGGGTTTTTGGGTTTTTTGGTTTTGTTTTTTTTATTTCTTTCTTTCTTTCTTTTTAATTTGTATTTAACATCTACTTAGAAGACTTTTTGGCATTTAATAGGATTGGTACAAAAAATTCTTGTCATTCATGGGCATTTGTACGCACAAACATACATTGCTTTGTACCTATCCTTTTACCTGTCTACACATCCACCCTTTACCTTGTGTGGTGTAGGATATAAGCATTTGACATGTATTAATCTATTGAGATCTAGGTACCTCTGAGAAATTTTCCCTTAGAAACTGTTATTATTGGGCATGTTAAAGTAAGTGCATGATAAAAAAATTAATATTGTTTGGGAAGAAATGGGAAGCAAATTCTTCTGTTAAAATCAGTAGAGCTGTTATTTCCCTTGATGTACTCTTTGATGGACTTTCATTTTACTGACTCATTGTAAATTGACTCTGTTGACACAATTTTGAAAGTTCACATGCTTAGTTTTGGTAAAGTTAATACATGAGTGACCAGTTGTAGATTCAGGGTTTCCAATTGTAATAACTAACAGTATGGATGGTCTGATATCAATCTATTTCTAGTGGCTCTTTTTACAAAAGTACACTATATCAGTCTAGAGTAATATTTCTTGATCCTAAACTGTATGCTATTTTGGATTTGGGGTTAGGTTTGGCCTGGGCCATCTGTTGAAGACATAATATATATATATAACTGTATACGTTATATTGTGGATGCAATTTAGCATCCAGTGCCAGTTATAGGTCTGTTTGATCTTACTGCATAGAAGGCTTCAGCTGTATGCCTGTTTAGTAGAAGAGGAGTGCTAATTTCAGCTTGCATTCTTTTATTTGATAACATTCTAGAAAACTATTTAAACATGTTGCCTTCTGCCTGAAAATACTGAAATTAATTTATACGGCCATTTATCCTATTCCACAAGAACATGTGGGTTTTCGATTAGCTACAGAAAATCTCTGTCTGCATTTGATACCTGACGGCTATAGTTTTCTTTAGATAGGCTCATAAATTTTGTCTCTTAATAGAGAGAAAAAGAATTAACACCTGTTGCAGTGTTACATATTTAGCTATGTGAGCTTTACAACTACTAATTATTGAGATTTTTACAGTTCTAGAAAAAATCCTAAACACTAAAGAATTAGAAAAAATTAAGATTGTTTTTCTTATTGTACCTATCGCTTTATAATTCTTCCCTTGCCTAACTTTCCATACTTTTTTGGGTCATTTTAATAGATTGTTCAGATATATTGGATTAAGAATGCATCACTGGGTAACAGCTACTGTAGTCAGTCATGACATTCTTTGTTCTTGAGTAAAGAGATAAGTCCTTTCATTCCATCACTATCAAGTTTCTCTTTACTGTGGAGCAGGAGCCAGACACTGAATGTAGCGCGGGACATACCAACTCTGCAAATGTATAGAGCACACTCTCAATAGGATGCAAGTTTTGTATTTTGGCAACAGAAAGACATTTCCTATACTTCTCTTGTTGGTGTCCTGATAAACCTAGACAGGAAATAGGACACATGGACCGGGCAGCGCATGGAGTCATGTTCTAAGAGCGTTAAGTTTAGATTCAGCTGGAACATTCTGAGCTACTTATGCTGTTCTTGATTTTCTGCTCTCTTACAACATCCACACTAAACATATTTATTTGGCTTGCTTGTGGACACATTTTTGCTTAAAAGTGTTAACATCTTCTGTATGTCTAAATTACGAAGCAGTGTGTACCTCAAAAACGGCTAAAGCAATTGGCTTCACTTAGTAGCTGAAATTCTCTCTCAACTCCCTTTAAATCTGAATCTGTCTTCCTTCCCACCACCAAAGGTGATTTGAAAATAAAGAAGAAAACCACTTACAAAACAAAAGTGGTTCTTGTATGAAGGGAAAAAAAAAAAGAAAAAAAGAAGAAAAACATGTCCCCTCCCAGCTTGCTCTGTTACCAGAATAATTAAAAGCTGATTGTGGTTTAAACCCAGCAGGCAGCTCAGCCCACACAGTCACTTGATCACTCCCCCACAGTGGGATGGGGGAAGTGAATCAGAAAGGTTAAAGTGAGAAAGCTCCTAGATTGAGATAAATTCCGTTTCATAGGAAAGCAAAAGCCACTCACATAAGCAAAGAAAAACAAGGAGTTAGTTCACCACGCCCTGTGGGTGGGCAGGTGTTCAGCCATCTCCAGGCAAGCAGGGCTCCATCATGTGTCACATGGGACTTGGAAAAACAAATGCCATCAGTCTGAACATCCCCCTTTCATTCTTCTATCCCCAGCTTTATATGCTGAACATGACATTATGTTATATAAAAGATCCCTTCACTTAGTTTGAGGTCAGCTGTCCCAGCTGTGTCCCCTCCCAGCTTGCTCTGTACCCCCAGCCTCATTGGTGGGGTGGGTGGTGTGAGAAGCAGAGGTCTTGAGGCTGTGCAAGCATTGCTTAGAAATATCTAAGATATGTGGATGTTATCAACAGCGTTTTGATCAGAAATCCTGAACATAGCACCACACAGTCTACTGAAGACAATTATCTCTATCCTAGACAGAAGTTATATAAAATTAAATTCAGATTAATAATGACCTCATTTATTTCTTGAACCTGTTGTATTCTTCATAGAATACATAGAATAATAGTTTCAAAACTAGTTTCTGTTCTTGGATCCAGGAATGTACACTTCAGGAGACATCACTGTCTAAGCTATTATCCTCATGGAATTAAAGAAAAAACATTTTTGTTTCATTTTTTTTTTCCCTTCACATTTTGAATTAAAAAATAAATTTCCCTATAAACATGTAGTTTCTGTTAGAAACTGTGACTGCATATCTGAGGCTATAATATATTTCCTTGGGTCACTTAAAGACAAATAGGATTAGATATAGCATAGCTCAGCTTTGGGGTTTTTTTGTCATTTTTTACTGGCAGCAAGTTAATCTCACTGTGTTTCCATGCAACCATATGTTTGTGTGACGAAGTCACGTTTCACTTTTTGATGAATAAAATCCTTCTAATTTCCTCACACATCAGTCAGTGCTGAGACTCATAAGTGAGATGTGTCGTGTAGTTAGACCAAGAATATAATATATTTAGAATTTATCAGCATAATTATGTGTTTTGTTTCATTATTCAGAACTTATCAGCCCAATTGTGTGTTTTGTTTTGTCATTCCTTTATAGTGTTTACATGCTAAGGATTTTCTTCCTGGTTTTCTGGAAGAATGCCAGACTCCAAGGAAGTTTCTCTTCCTCTTCCTTTTCACCTTCTTATTCAAATGCTCTTGTGTATTCAGCAAGAGGATGCCAGCTGCATGAATTCAAACAGCAGAGAGTACAGGAGAGGACAATTTTAGCACAACTCACTGCTTTCTGCGGTTTTGCACGATGCTTATCGGAACCTGTTGTTCATGTACTGGCTAACATTGGAACGTGGCAGTGTGAGATGGACAACTATTGAGCGCCAGCATTTTAGAATTGTGGAAAAATGCATGCCATGTTGTTTTTCTTTTGTTTGACAATGTGAGGAAGGGCAGTTTTCTGGCCACTTTAACAGCCATTTGCAATCATTTAGTTTAGTGTCTGTGGAAATACATAGTGCAGCTCAACTGTGCCATGAAAGCCTTTCAGTGCCTGAGTGTTAGTGTTGAGCTGTCCTGCCTTATGTAAGCCAAATGTGTTCGAAATGGAGCTGCTTGCAGAAATCTTGTCTCTGGAGAGATGTGCCAGGACAGGGGCATATTGGTTTTGACTTAAGAACTTGTAGCCATTTTTCCTAGCCAGAATAAATATTACTAATGACAGCACTTCTACAGGGAAATGCAAGTGAACATTCTGTAGATAACTCTACAGGAGGGAGAGAATATATCCTCTCCATGCCTGTTGTTTTCAAAGTCTAGTCTTAGAAAATTAAAGGACAGGAGAAAAATAAATTATTAATACTGCTCATGAAATTTTAAACGTACAAACATATCTTGAAATATAGTAGCAGGAGGGTGATAAACCCACACCCTTTCCACTTTTTTCAACAGTGGACATGTTTGTGCAGCAGCACTCAAGCACAGCTTCTTACTGCAGGTGCTTTTACCATTTTGGGAGTTCACTGCCCTTGTTTTGTTAGCCTCAGCAGTTTGAAAGTGTTGGCTCACCCGCAGTGCTTGCAAATATATCACTGTCCATGCTGCCTTTGCTTTTTGTATTTACTGGTGTCTTATGCTCCAGGGTTTCCGATGCCCTTGAGAAGCTGTGATCATTTTTTACATCTGAAAGAGTGCCAATTCATTTATTAAGACAGAGTCTGCGAGGCCCAGATAAATTTATTCTATCTAACATTTAATAGAACATTAATATAAAAATGTGACTTATGCAGTGACATACTCAGCATTATCCTTCCAAGGTTTATATTTGAGTGTTGCAGGGCCCCACCTCTCCAGAAGGTACCGTGCTATCAATCTAGCTCTGAGGTGACAAGGCCACTGATGTTTTTCTCTGGTGGTTATTTAATAATTAATTTTTCATTGCTATCTGTTCAATAAATGGATCGCAACATTTAAGACCAGTTTAATAGGTTTACAGGTCCCTTATAAATTCCAGTAATGATAATAGTTAATAGGAGAATAATGAATTTGGGCTCAAAGATCTCAGGATCAATCAAGCAAATTAAATCTGGCCTCGGCTGTGGCTGCTGAAGTGGTTTTTTGTTTGTTTGTGATTTTTTTTTTCTATAAAATATGCCCTGTGTGGATAACTCTATCTGATGATTTGTTGAATTTCTTAGTGTTTCACTTGTCATATTAATTTAAATCTTTAATCTGAGAATGTGGAACGCATACGAAGCAGCACATTAAATCAATATTATGTTGCAAACAATGTCTCCGAAGAGGGTGCCATTGTGTAGGGGAATGCAATAATAGGAATAATAAAAAGAAATTGTATCTTGATCTTTCCACATATGTTAGTGCAATGCAGTTTATCAATTAAAAAAAACCCAAAAACCAAAAAAAACCCATATACCTCTGTCTGTAAAGGCAATACTTTTCATTGGGCTTTATCACATACTCAAAATACAAAGTAGAAGTCCAGATGGGGAAGCCTTGCCAGTTACTATGAGGATTTGAGAGCATCAGCCCTACAAAGAAAGAGCCTATTGCTTAGCAGGGGTTGGCTTGGCATTTAAAATAGATGCTTCTTGGTCTCATTAGAGTTCATGGTAGTCAGAGGTAACCTCATTAAGAAAGTTAATAAAGGAGGAAGGTACATTTGGTTTATCTTCTTGCTTTATGTCTCACCCAGAGCCTGATTTTCCAATTTTCTTCATACTTTTCTGTATAATCACTTGAACTGGGGTGATTCTGTCATTTCACAGCCATTTCCACAGCTCTTTATTATTGCACACACAGTACACTGGAAAGAGATTCAAAGCACTGTTATTCATTTCTGGCTCTGAAATTATCTTACTGAACATCCATTCACTTCACTACCCATTTTGTATATTTATAAAATGCAAACCAAGTTGATGACCTCAGTAAAATGTATAAATTAAAAATGCTGGACAAGAACATAGTATGTGAGATTCACAACTGTAGGAAACTGGGGCATTCATTTTTTCAGAGCTTTGGGATCTGACTTAAGATCTTTTCTTACCAGTTCTTTTTTAAAGGAATACTGCCTAGACAGGNACAACTTCTAGAGAGAGCATAAGCTGTGTACCCATATGAAGGTGGACAAAAGAAGTGAAGGCTTGGGAAAATCAGTTGTGTTGGTTATTGCAGGTAGAAAGAAAATGAATCTGCAATGTTATGTTGTACTACTAAACTCTAGAGAATAGGTGGGACGATATTGTAGCAAAATATAAGAGAAAAACTTGGTTATGAGGGTATCACAAGATGACAAAAAAAGAAAAAAAAAAACCTGATAAACCTTAGTTTACAAGAATTAACCATTTAGCCATGATAAGTAAGGACTACATGCACTTAGAAGAGGTACTACCCATCATTAACTGGTAACAGCCTGTTTCCGGCCTGGGCAGTACCCAATTAATAGTTACTATTGATGTTGATGTCTATCCTGATAAAAGTAAGTATTTCACTACTGTAAACTGATCAGGTGCTGCAGGCTGAATTTTTCATGGTGTAACCTATCAATATCACCTGCTGTTATTGCAATATTTGTAATTTTCAAACTTGGATTCACAATAATAGAATCATACAGTAGTTTGGGTTAGAAGGAACCTTTAAAGGTCATCCAGTCTAACCCCCTGCAATGAGCAGGGACATCTTTAACTAGAATAGGTTGCTCAGAGCCCTGTCCACACTGGCCTTGAATGTTTCTTGAATGTTTTGGGGATGAGGCATCTATGACCTCTCTGGGAAATCAGTGACTACTCTATCTTGTGAGAGGAGACATTGGTGACCCATTGCTGCACACCATTTCAGTGGCTGGCAGTGACCATTTCTCCCAACATTGAGAAGCAATGGCCACTGACCAGTGAATGCAAATTGCACTTAACTGCATAGCAGGTCACCAGCAGGGTATAGTCTGTGTAAGCTCTTATTTAGGCGCAAAGAGATGTAGAAAGCTGTTACTGGTTCCTGCCAGCTATAGGTCCATAAGTAGTTTCTGCAGTGAGTTTGTGATTCACAGCAGGTGATGAGCAGCAATGGTTTACTAGTGAAATATGTAGCAACTTCAGATAAAAAGCCTGGGTGTGAGGAGGGAGAAGATGGGAAGTGGTGTAGTAGGAAAATGGGATTAGTGCAGCTAGAAGTGAGAATCAGGTAGCAATTTTTTTAATCTTTTTTTTCCTAGAGACAGAAGATGTAACAAACAGGTTTTTGAAGTAGGAGAGAGGAAAGGAGACAGGAAGAATGATTACAGAATGGAAATTTTAGATTGAAATTTTAAATGGCTCACCCCCTTCATTTGCCCATGAACTCTCCTTTAGTCTAACAAATACCTTGATATTGCTGTGGCTGAAATCCACTTAGTATTTGGTCTCTGAATACCCATACAATTTCAGGGAAGTCATTCCTGAAACATAGTGGGAGATTCAAACTTAGTTCATATGAGTCTACAGATCAGTCACTAAATCCCAAGGAATGCTATTTTCTAAAGGGTGGGAGGAGCATTGGTGAGTGGCTTGACTGAAGACAAGTATTAAGAATAGGTATGATAATGAGATTTGTCCTTGATCTACAATAAGGGCACAGAAAGAATAGCAACGGCAAACCCATGAAGTTGGGTATATAGGGGGAAATGAGAACATTTAGCAACTATTCTCTCTCACAGAAAGAGTAGGAAAATTTATTGAAAGTAATACCTTACTGATGGCTCCATATAGGCAAATGGAAGAGTATAGTAACTTGTTGATTTTTATTTTTAATGAGGTTAACAATAATGCTGCAAATACAGCAGTGATGCAGAATGAAAATGAGCAAATGTTTGCATGAATTAGTGTCCCTTTAAAATGTGTCCTGACGCTACAGAAGCCAGGCAGGCATTTATTATACTAGTCCTAACTATTGAGGAGAGTTTCACTTGATGTGTAAAAGATCCTTTTGTAGCCTAAAATAAATTTTGAAGGGGGAATGACTAGAAATACAAGAAATTGTATTTCCTTGCCTGTTAGAAGTGCAATGAAATAACTCTTAAGAAATCACTAAGGTGTGAGTTTTGTTTAAATCGTACACTCAGTTCATTCCTATTTTCTAGGTATGTAACTCATATATAAACCCAGCATTATCTCAATTACAATGTCATCACCTTTAACTCTCCTTCTATGGGAGCTAGTTATTTCTGTGAATTTGGGAATGAAAAATCCTGTTCCTTGCACTCTACCCAAAAGCTCTATTGGTTGGGCAGAGTGCAAAGATCTGAGCAGGAAACATTTGCAGCTGTGTATTAAGAATCTTTCTTTAGCCTATCTAAAGTACAATTTGTATTTTTTGTAGTGCTTTCAGCCTGGTATAATTATAACCTTCTAGAAATTGGTGTTAATATCCATTCATTTAGGGTATGGAATCTTATGTCACTCCTTAAATACCTCTTAAGGTTGGACATGCTATTTAAAAGCCTGGCCTTGCTAATAAAGTATAGTATGTGAAATGTCAATTCATTCTATTTTAGGTTTATAAAAATACCTTTTCAGTTCTACAGCACTTTAAGATTTGAAAAATGTTGACTTAAAGACAATCACTACATATTTCTGCAGAAAATGCTTTGAAGACATCTGCTTTTACAAAGATATTAGGTTTTAGACAGACAAAATAACTCTTCCAACTCAATCTAAATTATTTCTTTTGTGCTAGTGCTACTTTCAGAGGACTCTGGAAATGTTTAAATGTCCACATAATAAATTTGATGTGTGTCTCACTTTAAACTTGGGATCAACACTTTTTTTTTTTGTGTGTGTGTGTGTGTTTTTTGTAATGAGTTTCCAAATAAAATGCAGTAGTTAGTTAGGCTTTTGCTCATTGACTGAATTCCTTAAGTTTTAGACCATGCCATGGAGGATCAGAATGGTTATCCCTCAGAGTCCTTTTTAACAGTAGACAGCATCAGAGGGAAATTCAGTGAACAAGGAAAAGCTCCAAAATGGAAACATTGCAGCATTTTCACTGAACCTGTTTTTATCCCATATTTCTATTAGCTAAGTTATGCACTGGAAAGCTTATTATATATATATATATGTATATAAACACTGTCCACTATAACAGTCAATGATCTTGTTAGCAATATAAATACCTAAAGCTCCTTAGAATCTGGCTGGGCTTTTAGCTTCAGTGACATCTTCAGGGAATATGATGAAACATGCTTCCCCAACACCAACTTTCTCCTTTCCTGGGAATAAGCTACTTGTTATTATGAGAAGGTAGTCACTGTGGTCCTCTGGCTCTGATAGACCTGATCAAATAACTCCCTACCAAAGTGACCATCTTCTGATTCCCTTGACAGAAAAAAATTGTGTTTCTTCCTCTCCACTCTATCAATAGTGTTTAGATTCTAATGGATTGGTCTTGAGGAATTGAATTTATACCTGCTTCAATCAGCCATATAGATCATTTATGGACCATGGGCAGCCTCAGGTCAATGCTTCTTCAAAAATAAGTAAGAAAGTATGATATGAACTCTGTATAAATCCACATCAGACTTATAACAGGTGGATTGAAGTAAAAGTAATTTAGAAAAAAAGATTGGTGTTCCTTTCAGGAATATGCAGATTAATGAAGTAATTAGGACAGAGGGCCAGATCCTCAGGGCGTTGCAAATCATCATCACTTAGCTGAAGTTACTGAAGCTATGCTGATTTATAACACCTACAGAATTGATCCAGTAGCAAATCCTTAGTGATAAGGTTGGTGTTTTCTCCTTGTACTAGTGCTGCAGGCATCCAGGATGACAGTTGGTTTGAGGGGCAAGTTCAGAATACAGATAAAAGACAACATGCATATTTAGAGCATGTGGGGAACTTAAGACTAGAGAAGACCTTCTGGAGTTTCTGTGTTCAGTTCCTTTTTACTGTTGCAAGCAATGACATCTTATCATGCCATTCAAATTTTTTCTTAGAAACAAGAAGTGGTTGGTTGAGGCAGGATAGTATTTTAAGCACACACAGCATTACTTTGAAAAACAGATTGAATAGAACTTCTATCACATGCTGCCCTCTGGTTTCTTTATGATCATTGTTTCATCTTTCATTTGAAAAAGGAGGGAAACTGTACATTTTAAAGGTGGTGATGGAGAGTGTGCTGTGTATGTCTGTGGGATTGACATAGATGGCCTATGTTTCTAGAACAGGTAGTATTGAGAAACATGAAAGAAAGGCACAATAAGTTGACTTAGTGCTTTGTAGAGCAGTATGAAGCTTCACTTCACTTACCACCTGAGGTATCTGTTCATCTGGGAATGGACAGCTCACTCCAGTTCTCTGTGCTGTGTCTGCTGAGAGAGGAGTTTGGTCTGCCTAACCTTCAGTGCTGGCAGCAATATGCAAAGCCAGAAGGACAACAGCTTGGCTTACAAGTAGCGTGCTGAGTCTGCAAAGACCAGATAGATTGAAAGACTGTCTATTGACTTGTAAATTCAGGAAATTTGATAGTGAATCCTGTGGCGTACTGAAAATGCAAAAGTGTTCTGTACTGTTTATGAATGCAATTTACAGAATAGGATTACACTTTGGATGAAAATCAGCTTTTTATGCAGAAATTCTGAATAAACTCTGGAAATTTTTGATTAGTAATGAAGTGCAACCTCAGCTCCACAAACATTTGAAATTGTATGCCATTGTTTTTAGCTGGAGATTTTTGCTTGCTTCAGATACCAGAGGAGTGCATATGTGACAACGTGGTGTGCAGGGGGGAAGATGTGAGAGAAGGAGAGAAAAGAGGGCTTTTTTGATCTTCCAAAATGCTGTTCCTGATTACTGATAGGGAAGATAGCATGGATAAGCATTTGGTGTTCATTCCCTAAACTCAATCTTTTTTATTTGAATTTATCCAAATTTCCATATCTCCGGAGAAGAATAAAAATGAACATTTTGCTGAGAGATGTGTTATGATATTTCTAGATATATTTTTTTTCTGACTAGCTTTGAGAGTCTCTGATGTTTTTTCAGATTCAGTTAAGGTACCATCAAATCTTTACAAGGCAATGTATACAGAAATTGGCTGTCATGAAACACTCATAAAAGTTATCAAGGCTGTTGTCTTTCCAAACCTGTTCTTATTTTCCTTATCAAATACAACATATTGTGAATGAGTTGATTTATTTATTCAACTAAATTGTATTGAAACAGTAAGAATAACAAAAGATTTTCATGAGTGTTTTGCTGGAAAACTATTATTTGCTCCTCCTAAGAAAACACTGACTCTCCTGCAGCGGTGTAGTTACATTTCAAATCTGGAGTTAAATCATATTAACATTAAGGAGTATAAATCTACTGTGAACAGGTTAAAATATCTTATATTTAACTGGTGACTTTTGTGATTGTGGCTTCCTCATTTTTTGATTGTTTGGAGTTTTTTTAGGGTTTTTTTAGGGAAAAGGTTATTTTTGCTGGGTTTCTTTTTTTTCTTGATTTGTTTTTAGAAACAGGTCAAAGAATTCAGGTCACGAATAAGTTCATAGCAATATCTGGTAAATCAGTGGTTTGAGACAGGACACTCTCACTTGTAGGAATCACATATATTCAGGTGATATTCTAAGTATCAGTAGGATTGTATGTGTTCACTGGCTTAGTATTCTTGAGGAAGTTGCACAAGAGGAGACAAACTCATCCAAGTCTTTAAGAAAGTGGCAGTATGAAGGAGCTTCAGAGGAATATGGGATACTTTTTACTGTTCCACTTCCATTCTCTTTTCCATTGATCACTATTAAATACTAGTTAAGGGATTAATTGCTTAGTTTCTTAAGGAGCACACATGTATGAAAACACAGTTTGGATGATGAAACCTAAATTTTACAAACTGTTTGCTAGCTATAATATTTTATGGGAAATAGTACATGATAAATCAACAGCAATACCAACACCCAACAGTTATTTTAGTATATTGCTCAATAAAGGGCACTTTTTAGACATACTATGTAATAAAAGTGATTGAGCAAAACTGAGTACACTATGAAAAATGAGATTAAATTGGTAAACTTGACTTTTTCATAGTTATGTGCATATTCTCATCATTATCGACTATTAGCCACTCCCTTTTCATAGTAGTTGCACCAACGTAAAGCTGTCTGCTGGATGAGATACAAACTGTCCTCAATTCCCCTGGCTACTACCCATCAGCAGGAGTCTGTCTGTGGATGTGCTTCTGTCTGTGCTTGATGCCATGCAAGACAAGAGCTGAAATGGATCCACTGTACATCATCCGTGGTACAGAAATTTTAATGATGCAGATACCAACAATTCTTTTTGAACAGCACAATTCAATGTGTATAAAAAATCTAAGATGCTCTGCCCAATTGCTTTGTGGTTATCTTGATTTAAACAAAAAGATTGAATTAGCCAGTACAAAACTGGTGGTATACTTAGCCTTAAGAACACTGGAGAAAAACAGTTGAACAAGTCAAAACCTCAAAAAGAACTAAATTAAGGTAACTAAAAAAACAAAACCAGAGCAAAAGAAGATGAAATTCATTGACTCCACAACTTAAAACAATGTGCTCTTGTAGATATTTGAATTTAATATTTAGGAGGAGATTTAGAGCAAATTATTTGGTGGAGTAAATATAGTAAATGGTGATGTTTCAAAGATGAAGGAAAATAAAAATCTGGAAGTCTTTACACAGACTAAAATTTCAATAAGTCCTTAGAATATTAACATTTTATTCTTTGCTGCAATTTAGGATAACACATGTCTTTTTAAAAAGATAGCAGCTGAGTAGTTGGGAGAAAGGCTTGTATTTTGCATTGACCTGGCCTCTGCATTTTTTCTCGGGTGTATATCTGGAAAGAGAGCATTTATGCCTTTTCTGAGAGCAGCTGGACACTGGATAGGAGGAGAGAGGGAAGAGAAAATTT
This sequence comes from Pycnonotus jocosus, assembly GCA_013400435.1. NCBI lineage: Eukaryota > Metazoa > Chordata > Aves > Passeriformes > Pycnonotidae > Pycnonotus > Pycnonotus jocosus. The sequence goes on from VWYP01004634.1 coordinate 15,591, forward strand.
ACAACAAATGATGGGACTTGCCACATAACAGAGACTTGAAATTTGCTGGGTAGAGCAGGGAGCAGAGGTGCAACCAATTGTAGGAAGGAAGAAGAAAAAGGTTGCTCTGTATTTTTCTTGTTATTTTTCTTCCTTAAGGGACAGTCACTTCTATGACGTTGTTTCTAATAGGCAAGCTATTGTAAGCTGCCTGATCTGAGAGGAAACATGAGGAAGAGACATAGCAGGCCAGAGAGAGATTTGTCTGTAGTATTTTCTTATTTTCTCATTTCTGGTACATCCAGAGGGGTTTTTTCCCCATGTTTTATATCTGGTTGTCTGAATTAATCTCGAATACAACTCAAACTAGAAAAAAAAAAAAAAAAAGGAGTATAAATAAAAAGGAAAAAAGAAAAAGTCATATTGTGAAAGAGAATTGGCAGGTTTGCTTCCAAACTGTTGCTGAATCTTGTCGTCAAAAAAGAAATAAAACAAAAGAAGTTTTTAGAGATGCTAAGCAAAATTTTCCAGATGGTAGAGCCTCAGGAACTTTTAGCCTGATTTCAAGCATTATGAATAACTGAGTCTGATGGTTACCCAGACAGCAGTCATCACATTTGGTGACCTTTCCTTATCATCAAGTGGGTTTGTTGTAGATGTTAATGGAGAACACAGGCAGACTTACCGGCCAAGGCCAGTGTTTTGGGGAATGTCAGGTTTCCCAGAGGGAACTGACACTGGGGATTTTTTTTTTTTTCTCTGATAAATGGATTTTCACCTGAAACTTTGCGACGGGTGTCAGGGTATTATCTTGGCATCAATCGTCAAAAATCCCAGCCAGTTTGGTCCTATGTACAGTGCATGAGTTAATCAGGAGAAACCAGGCATGTCTGACAAGCACAATAACAAGCACGATAACTTGGAAGGTGTTTTCAGCATGTGGCATTTAGATATTTTGACAGTGTACATGCAACCATTTTGAAGTACCTTACGTAATACACTGTGGAAACTGACAGTGAGGAAACATCTTGGATAATGACAAATAAAGGTGAGTAACTGGGTCCAAAAATGCCTCTGACAAAACCTAACATATCACAGTGTATGGGTACATGAATATTCTAAGAATAGGTCTGTAGAGTCAGAATGCATGTGGATATATCTCTTTCCATAAATGCTGGATTTAGGGAAATTTTGTCAGAGTTATGCTCTCACTGGACCTGACCTTTTTAAGTCTGAAACATACCTAAAATTTCAAATTCTTCTACCTCCCTGTGCACTACCTCCAGTAATTTCATAAGGGCAGGCAGCTCTCTGACAGGTATTTGAAGTAACAAGGTTATTTACCTTAGCTATATACATTACCATTAAATTAAGAATTAATTTTATGTATTTTCTTAGAAATTTAATTACATCTTCATTTAGTTATAGACTGGCAATTAATCTGAATGAAAATGCAGGATGATTTTATATGATTTGCAGCTAGACAATTCGATGAGTTGGTTAGGGGATGATAATATGTTCTCCATTTTTTTGTGTAGCATATTAGAATGAGTTTGTGGCTCATAGCCTTTTCCAGCCATCATCTACAAACAGCAATTTCCATTCACTATGATTAGGACTGAGTTTGATATGAGGTCAGCAGCTGATTCACTAAGTACCTTGAACTCCTTTTAGTGTCTCACTGAAACACTGAATTCTGTTCTTTTTATCTTTTGTCCCATCAGCTGAGTTCACAGTTTTGTTCTGTGTATGTGTAGAGGCTTTTCCACTACTTTGTGGTTTTGTCTAGTCAACGGTACTCCCTTTTATATGTATGCATGTATGTCTATAAATACATCTTTCTACTTACAAACATCAGATCCTTTTGGTCCAATACTTTGTACATTAGCTGACTTTTTGTCTCCAGAAGCTAAAAATAATTCACGCCATGGAAGAGCTGAGCTCAAATCACACAGGTGTGTGTACGCATCTGTGTTAAATTGCTTGATACTTAGAAGGGATCCAGAGCCTTTCCTGCAACTTCCATGTAGTCTCAAGACTGTAACTGAATTGTGACAAACTTGAAATTCATGTTTTACAGAGAATTTGTCAAACTGTCTTTCTATTTGAATTCCAAATTGGATCGGTCATACCGAACATTTCTTTTTCCTGCAATTTGTATTTTAAAAATATTTTGAAAGATGGGAATGAAATTTATAAAAGGTTGACAGCAACAGGGAAATCTGTCATGACATTTTTTTATCATACTTTATCAGTCAGCCTATATTTTATACTTTTTTTCTCTGTATGTCATAACATTTTTTACCATATGAATATTCATTGCACTTATTCTTCCAGTTTATTTTATTATAGCTTGTGATGTTCAAAGGAAAAATTTATTTTGGGTATTCAAAGTTTTTATTGTCTAGACATTTTTTGGTATGTAAAATCAATTTTACTGAAGTCATTAGCTCTACTTTGTTTGAAGGTAATTGTTGTTCTTTTTTATTATATATATCCATTATTGTATTAATGAATATAATTTAGATTATTGAACCTGATAATTCTTTGGGTGAGTTCACAGCAAGGGCACTTTGGGCTGAATGAAAAGTTGCAAAACTTTAGTCAATAAACCAATTAATGTGTCAGCAGTGTACACTATTAGGCAGTGGTGCAATGCTGATCATACAGCAGTCTTTAACATTTAATCTTGAGAAGGGATAAGATATTACTCTCATTTTTTTTATTTGTGCTTTTAAAATAAGTAGTATGAGAGAAGGGTAAGGTAAGAGCAAGTTTCTTCAAATTATACTTTCAAATAAATCACTTTTGAATAAGTCCTAGTTTTAAAAAGAACAACAACAACAAAGATAAACAATGAAAATAGTGTAATTTAAGAGATTGCTTCAGCTTCTTAAAACGCAATTTGTTTAGGAAATTAAATGCCTATTATAATATTCTGAGTGCTATCAATGGAATTAAGTGAGGTTTTTATTTTCAGGAAATGATAAACTGTGTTGCACACTATGCCACATCCCGCAATTTCTCTCCCCCCTTGTTTTAAGATTAAGAGCCTCAAGTATCATTAACAATCAAGGCAGGCTTTCCTACAGGAACAGTATCATTACAAGTAAGTAGCTTAGCACTCTGTGCACGTTAATGCACAGAACAAATCCTAGCACTGATTTGCGAGCTCTAAAACCCATTAGAACACAGGCCCCAAAAGGGGCAAATCACTGAAATGTACTAATTATCGGTCAGGCTCTTCAAAAGGACTTTGGGTCAATGCCAGGCATTTTTAACAATTTCAGTAAGTTTAGACTGAGTTTTCTGTTTGGTTCCTTCAAAGAAACTTGTGGGCAGAGAATTTGTTTCATGTGTGTGTATATTGAAACCTTATGGATTTATCTGAGGATTTAAAAGGGAATTCATATTTAGTGAGTTCCAGAGTACTGCTGGGATAGGAAGGGCTATCACTCTGTGCCATTTCTGAAGCCTAAACTTAGCCTGTGCTTGGGTCTTGAACTGGCCCTGGTTGTACAACCATTGTTACTTGCCTGTCTGGTGTTGGGGAGCTGAAAAGCAGTCAGTGTAAAATAATAAATGAGTAAACGTTTACACCGATGTCATGCCTGGTGCAGTGCAGACTGTCTGGGGTGGGGAGTTTCTCTGTGAAAAATGGACAACGTGTGAATTTATGGCCCTGTCAGGTCATTCTCATGTCTAAGGGAATGGGTATAGTGGTTATCGACCAGCAGAGAATTTATATCTGGGATTGACTATCGTTTTTCAGTACAATGGATTGTTTCTCACACGTCTCATAAATAATGTTCAGCTTTTCATTCAAACTGATGAGTATACCAAAAAGTTGTATTTTCTGCTTTCTTTCTGCTTGGTGTTCAAACAGTGATGACATCTTGCCACTTTCTTCTGCTGCTTTTATATCTATGAGGCCTGAGAGAGAAAAGAAGATAAACAGCTATAGAAGTGCCTACTTGCTTATTTTTTTGAGCAGCCAGAAGCCATCTGTTAAAGGATGTGTACTGACACTGTCTCTCATACTGGCTGAGTCAGTGGTGATGGGAATGGTTCTCTACACTTTGGCATCTCAGGTTGAAAATGTTCCAGGAGGGTGGTAGAAACTGAAGCTTCCACTAAGTAAATGGGATGTTCATTGGCTTCAGTGAAACTTAATCTATTTTTAGAGTACAGGGGAGGCTGGCAGGGGTTTTAAAGCACATATTCTTTCAAATAAGCTATTCATTCATGTAGGAGCTGACAAACACGACCACTCATGGTCAGGCAAGTTTGTTCTGTCTAACTAGAACAAATCCATCCTATACCCTTTTGGTGAGAAGACCACAGTCCTACACCACACTTTCTTTTGTGTTTGTGGAAGCAGGGGAAAGTGGGAGAAGGCAGGGTACTTCAAATAGTCATAAAAATTCACTTTTCCAGCCTACATTCTTCATTTGTGAGCTGGCTGCACACATGAATTTGTGGAAAACATTGACCACAAAATTTGTGGCTTTCTGAGTTTCAGAGGGAAATCACATGTCAGTATTAGAGATGTGAAGCCTCTTCTGGTGTGACTATCCTTCTGTTCTCTCCAGAGCCAAGACAGTATTCACTCCTTTTCTCCTCTAACCATGTTGAACCCCAGAGCTGTCTGCCCACTTAGTGCTTATCTACCAACTGTGTACTTTGGCAGGTCACACTGGGGACGATACTGCAGCTTAACTCCCAATCTAGCTTGAAGTGAGCCAGCTTTGCTTTTGCTGGTAGTGTAGGCATGGGAAGTGTGGTGGCAGCTATTTGCTGAAGTACTGACTCAGAAACTCCTGGACTGGGCAGTCCTTAATGGAGTGGTATAATGGATATACCCTCACATCAAATGTGAGTGGTAGGAACTGTTATACTCTGAGAGCTGGGCATGACTTCTTTTCTGCAGGGGGGCAAGGGATTGGTTTTGGTTTGTTTGGCTTTTGAGGGGGATTGGTTCATTGATTGGTTGGTTTTTGGGGCTGTTGTGTTTCTTTTGGTTTTCCCTTCAGCTTCATTCTCCCTCAGAACAAAGATTTACCCATTCTTAAAATGCAAACTATACCCTACTTTGTTCTTTTCAGGAAGAAAATTCCATTCCACTGATTTCTAATGCTTTACCTGTACTATAATACAAACTGAAGTACTGCATGGGTTTATGTTACAATGCATTCCTTTTCATAATAAGAGCAAGTTTGATTTAGAAAGGTTTGAAGTGGATAAACAAATAGGTTTTTCTTAATCTTTATTTTGTTTCATTTTATTATTCTTCAGCTGTTTTTTAACTGCTGTTTATTATTGTGGATTTTTTTTCCCCTGTGTCTTTGTGAAGGCTGATTGTGGTTGCAGTTGTAGTAGATCACCAATCAACACAAAAATATTTTGCCTGGATTCTGAACTCATAATATCAGTGTTAAAGGATATTTGGATTGGGTTCGGTTTGAATTATTTCTTCCTCCTGTTTGAGGGGAATACAATTAAGGCTGAAACAAGATCTTTCTTGCTTAATAAAGAGAGAACAGTGTATCCAATATGTGTATCTTTATTCTCAAAGTCTCAGAAGTGAATTCATTAGAAGGGAAGATGAAGTAGTGATTCAGTGATAAGGCAGCATGCTTCCACATGGAAGATTTAAGTTCATATTTACAGCTTTTCTTCATGCTTTGGAGCAGCTGCTAATCAGAAGATAATATAATTTCTTAACAGTTTTCCCCTTGTCATATACACTGAAATGCAGTAATTGAAACTGGATGCAAAGCCTCTGGTCAAAGAATGAAACCTGTTCAGGAGTTCCTGCACTGAACACCTCCTATCCCAAGGCAAGGCACCATGCTGATAGAAACACTGAAGAAGTGCAGGGTGAAACTATTTCTGAATGCAGGTCCGATGTTAGCTGTGTGAGACATTTTTATGGTTGGATTTGGGGTTTGTTTTTATTGTATTTTCACTTGAAAAGAGAACTTAACTGTAGCTGAGCAGTAATACTTCAGCAGGCTTTGCTTGCTATAGCCTGCTAGGCATAGTTCCCCTGGGAGCAGCATACTCCCCTCAGATGCCTCTGAACAGCCAAGGTTTCTTTTCCTTGACCTATGGATTTGATCCCAATCTACAGGGATCCTGGAGTGCAACCAATACTCTCTCCCTTGATCCATCTGAAGGCATATTGTGTGCTATACAGCTGGTGGGCTTAGACAATGTATACACATAAAAGGCTCAAACAGAAATCACTGACCTTGTTTGCTTATTCTAGCATGGTCTTTTTTATCCATTATGAAACTGAGATCAAATGCACAGTGGTGCTGAAAGCAAAAGGGCCTGTCATGGACAACCAAGGGGATGTGTGTTCAATGATGAGGATCAGTAGAGGAGTTGCATCTGACTAATTTGATGTAGAGTTAAATATCCCTCAAGCTCCCATAAATGTGAGTGACAAAGAAGCCTTGCCATTCTTTGTGAGCTTCATCCTTTACGGATTGGGATACATTTCACAGCACTTCCTTTCTGTATCCCCTATGCCAGTGTGGGTTTCGTGTCTAATCCCTTGGATTCTATCCATGTGTCTAAAATGCAACTCCATAAGCTCAGGGAGAGCTTGCATCCAGTATTTTGAATAAGCAAGTAGGATTTCTTGAATAGTACTTAATTTGTAAGACTTTCCGTGCATGGTACTGTGGTCAAAATTGTGTTGATAGCCCATAAATTTCTCAAGAAAAGAAAGATTATGTGTTCATGATTTACATAGAAAAAATTTTCTCCTTTCTGCTTATATTTGCTTGTGGGTTGGGTTTTTTGTTTGCTTCCCAATAAAAAAGGTTGCATATTTAGAGATGGCTGTAAGTATGTATATTTTTAATCTTATAATAGAGATGATGCTGTGCCACTCAAAAATTATATGCTGTGATAAAACACTGAGCAGAGATCTGGTGTTCAGTCTATTAACTTCTTTAAAAATTTTGAATAACCCTTGGTAGTTCAGTTATCTCTGTAATTAATTTCATATCTGTGAAGTAAAAGTGATTCTTACTTTTTCTCTTCCTTATATATATCACTGTTAAATAGATGAAAGATTTTTTTAAAAAAGAATATTTCTATTAAACAAATTGAGCTAGCTCTATCTTATCTGTTTTTCTTTCAGTTAATCCTCTCTTTTACCCAAATGAGATTATTAAATGTAAGAAAGTTCTTTTTCATTGTTGCAAAACAGTAAGGAGAAATAAAGTCTTTTTTAACTATTATAAAAGTAGAAATCATTATTACATTTTTTAAAATACAGATAACTTTATTCTTGCATAGGTATGAGGACAAATCTTTCTTTTTTTTTTTCTTTTTTTTTTTCTTTTTA
>VWYP01004634.1:29056-60326 GCA_013400435.1 Pycnonotus jocosus
AAAAACTTTCTTTTTTTTTTTTTTTTTTTTTTTTTTTTTTTTTTTTTTTTTTTTTTTTTTGGGGGGGGTGGTTCTTCTGTGTTGTTGTTGTTTTAATTTTAAAGGGAAGATAGATATTACTAAAGCAATAAACAAAGGGCAATGTATAAATCTCAAAGTGTTTTGTAGAATATAAGATTAAAAAAAATAGTGGAATAAACCAATACAAAGCTTGTAATATGTTGGAAATGTTTAAATAAAGATAGTAATTCTACATACAAGATACCTGAGTGGCTTTCACTTGTTGGTTCGGAGAAGGCATAATTGTGCCCTCTACCAATACAACCTCTTTCAACTCCATTTTGTTAAAGTGGAAAAACACATATATTGCAAAGGATCACAAACCATTCATTAGGATGAAGCAGTTTCTTGTGTGAAAGCAGCTGATCAGATCTGTGGTACATGTTTGTGGGAGCAACTAAAAGGACACTTCTGAAAAGTAGATTGTGGCCTCAGATGAAGCAATGGGGCTTCGTGATTAAGAAATTTTCCAAATATCAGCTCAGAAGTATGTCATCCAAAACTCAGGTAAAACAACCAAAAGAACTGCACAAAATGCATACATGCACAGAAGAATCATTTACTGAAGTACCAAGAGAATAGCATTACCTGGTAAAGGGCTATGAAGTTTTGTTATATTTTCCAAATCCAGTTAACTGTCTAAAGTATAGACGCACATTAATCCCTAGAACACATTTCACAGGAACAGACTTAATTATTTAACTTATGAGCCACAAAATTATCTTTGTATAAATGTTCTATAGACTTCTTATAGATCAGTGCCAGTCTTTTAGATTACTCACTAGAGTTTACAGAATCTGTTGTTCTATGATCCTAATTTAATTTCATTTTCCAAGAGAAACGGTTGGAGGCCATCACCAGTACACTAATATGGGGCAAGCTGTTACTGATATCAAATCAGAATTCATTAAATTGTGATGCTGGAGATATCAATCCTTTATTAAAGTCAGGTTATGCTAGTGCATTTCTGTCAGTGCAGAAGGTGAATAGTTCACTCACGATTTCTAGTGCAGTTGCTCATAATTAGCCTACAGGATGTTGAATGTCAGTTTGTTACATATTTATGCCCCAGGGATCTGAATATTTAGTTTAACATATCATATAATGGACCCTTCCATTATATCCTGCCTTGTTTTCAGCTTTTCCTTTTCTTCCAGTGAATCAGGGAATCTCTTTTTTACTTACCAGAAAGTCTCTTTATGCAAACCACTATTATTGAAATGAAATTGATCAGTGTTATTTTCTCACTTTTTCTGGGTCCTACTATGACTTTTAAGGTTCAGTGAAAACCGACAGCTGGCTTTGTAACTTGTAGGAGTGTGGATATCACTGAAGTCTAGATAACATTAATGTGACTGGGAGTTAATTTGCTTGTCTACGTGCTCTGCATTGTGGGGTGCATCTTTAGGTAAAACAGTTGTGCTCGAAAAGCAGTCTGCCTTCAGAGCTGGGTAGTATGAATAAGAGGAGATAAGAGGATTCACAGCCAGAATAATTTCTAACTGATGCTGTTAAACCTTGATTTAGGATATTTCTGCACAGCTTGGCCCGTGCTCACAAAATGAAACTGGTGGACTGTGCTGAGATCATAGGCAGTGATTAAACATTTATAGTTAACATAGTGTACTATGGTATTGCTGCTGCCCAGAGGCAAAGCATTGTAATGCAGATTCAGTATTGCTGCTGCAAGAAGTCTAAAACAAAAGGGGTCTTAGAGTCTCTTATTTGGTGCTGGCTCCTGGCTGTTCTCAAAACTACAGGTATTCCTCTTGTCTTTATTTTAGTAGGGGGTCAGGGGGAAAGGTAAATGAAGGCTGCTAATAATGCTTCAAACCTGCACTTTGCATCCTTTGTCTGTCCTTCAGATCTGTCATTTGCTTCAGCTTTACTCCTATGTATATCAGGTTACTCTGCTTTTGTGAACTGCTTTAGGCAATTAAATTCTGCAACCCTAATGAAAGCTTGAAACCTCATATAGCTGTGTTGGTGGTGATGGCCCAGTGGAAAGACAGGTAGATTAACTAGAATGTGTGTTATTAGAGTGTCACAAGTTGTAGACTTCTGGATTTTAAAAGCATTCATGTCATATCTGAGACCACTTTAGGTCTATATATGACAATCATGTTTAGAATGGGGGTGTGTGTGGCTTGTTTATTTTTAAGCGATTGTAAGAAATCATTTCTTGACTGCCAACAGCAGCTGGTATTATTCAAGAGTCCCATGTTTTGCTTTGTTTGTATTTATTTGCATACCAGAGACTACTGTTTGCATAATAAGACCACTTCTAATTTAAGTCCCTGTATGGCTGATTGCACACACATCTCACCATGGTACTTTTATTGTGCTATCCTGAGATCCAGTTCAGCTTTCTCTCTCACAAAGTGTTGACTTAGTAATGTTTGTTGTTTCTGAAGAAAATAGTAGGCTCGTGGCAAAACAGTTTTGATACTAAGTGTTGTAATTGTTATGCTTTGAATTTCCTGATGCTGACAGGTTGGTGGAAAAGGAGGTGAGGAAGGGAGTTAATGACATAGATCATCACATCTTCATGATGCACATGGAACAGTTATGATAAGCAAGCATGAGTTTACTGCAATAAATGCCATTCAGAGAAGAAAAATTATTGCTAAAGTCTCTTAGAGGAGAAAATTCTGAGATGAGTTCTCATGGGATGTACAGAAAATACTTAAACGTTTTTTAGTCTGCACTTACTGCTACAACATTGGAATTACACTTTTAAAATCACTTTGTAAGCATGTATACCATGTGCTTAGACATAACCTGTGATATGATTAGCTAGTGCCATACTTGAGTGAAATAATTAATGTGATTTAAAAAGAAGTACCTGCTGGGGAGCCACCTGCAGCAGGGGTAATTGTGCATTGGTAAGTTCTTAATTCACATGTAGCTGAATATAAGCATGTCTGAAAGCTGAGCGTGACCTTTTCTCTGAAAAGGACTGGAGATTTTGACTGGGTTCTTAGAGAAAACATGGTTCAATTGGTCCCTGTAAGAGATAAATGGCACCATCTCATAAGTGCTGCTGCTTTCTTGACTGGTGTTTGTATTTTTATGAAATTTAGCTACCCTAAGAGAGGCAACCATGTTTCACAAACTGACTCATGTCAGCACTTGAAAAGGGGAAGAAGAACACAGTTATTGGCTAGTAAAATACAATTAAAGGCAACATCTTGTTTTAATGCAGAGTTTTGAAAGTAGGGATGACCTTTAAAAATTGTATTGTTTTTTTGCTAGCTTAAGACAGAATCTATAGAAGCCTGATTTGTCACAGCCCAGCATCATCAGTTGAGGAGATTTGTGAAACTTCTTGCTGTTGCTTATCTTGTTCTTTTTTATCTTGTTTATTTCTTTCTGCTTTTGTGCTTATCCTATCATTCAACATAAAGATAACTTAAGCTTTCACCCACTGTGAGGGGAAGGGAGGAAGTACAAACCCACATCTACATGAACATCAGCATGTCACAAAAACCAAGTATTTGTATGAGAGGAGGATTAGTGAGTCCTTTCTATGGCCTGCAGGAAAGGAAAAGGAGAGATGGAGCAACCACAATACACAGAAAAAGAAATTAGAGCCTTTATGGATTATGCCAGTACAAAGGGCAGGTGTGACGTAAGAGTTTGGGCAGGGGATTGGGAATAAGATCTGTTGGAGACATGGGAGTTTCTTCAGTTGGCCTTAGGGAACATTATTTGTGGCTTGCTTTGCTTGACTATATCCTAATATACGGTGGTGGTTTTTTTGTTTTTTTGGGTTTTTTTTGCTTTGAGTGAAGGTAGAGGGAATTGGTTGTTTGAAAAATGCTTTGAAATTCCTGGATGGAGAAAAGTGACTCTTAGTTCAGGCAGTTGGCACAATTTTTATGGTTGTGCTTCTGCTGAGAAACAGGTAAAAAGTAACGCCTTTCACACATTTCACTGTCTTGCAAAGTGTGTAATTGTTTACTGTGGTGTAATGTAAGTGTAAAAATGCTACTGAACTAGAAGAAAACATAATTTTATGCTTATTTTTCCAGGTACAGATCACTACACAATGATCAAGACAGTAGCAAGTCAGGCTTTCCTGGTAGATACAGGGCACCCATACTGGACACAGTATGTTACTACACTCACAAATTCCCTTGAGAAAACCTCTTTTTCCTTGAAGAAGATTTTTCTCATTGGAAGTTTCTAAGCAATCAGAAACAACCTTCCTCTCTCTGTACAGCCTTCCTCAGTGATGGTTTGAGACTTTATCTTGAAAGTGGAGTAGGAGGATATGGCATAATTGCTGCGATAATCCTGCCTGAATTAGCATCAGTCGTTAATCTGGTTTGTTGCCTCCTCCTGGGTCTGTGTCATACCTGGTGGCAACAAGAGTTAGATGGACTGTGCTACCTTTTGTTGAACAGTAAACCTGAGCTTTTGACTGCTTGCACAGCTCCAGAGCCTTTTTTCTACGTGACAGTGCCTCTGAAAATGGGGCCTGACAGAAGAGGAAATTCCTTCCTGTGTTCCCTTCACTGAACACCACCTTGCACAATGATGTAGGAGTTAACTATTTGCATTGTCTTATCAGCTAGAATCGTTAAGTCAAGTTGGACTCCAGTAAAGTCGTTGGAAAAAGGCCTGGAGAGGTGGAATCCTATGGCATTAGCAGAATCTAGAAAAGAAAATAGTTTTCATTAGTCCCACATACTATTTTTCTTTTGTGAGAGGGTTTGTTTGGTTGGGTTTTTGTTTTGTTTTGTAGTTGTTTGATTGATTTTTTGGGGGTTTTGTTGTTGTTGGTTTTGGTTTGGTTTGGAGTTTTCATTTCTGATTATATTATATTGTCTATCTGTAGTGATCTTTTTCTAGAAATCATATAGGAATGACTCCAGAGATGTGTGGAAACAGCCTATGACATGAAATTTTAACTCTTTGGTAGCAGTGTCATTAGCATCTGTATTTAAAAAAAAATAAGACAGACTAATTCCCATGAAGCTCCTTCAGTATAAGATCTTGTTAAAGACAAAATGTGTTCCAGCCTAAACTCATAGTGCACTCTTTAGATAATGCAAATTTCAAAACCTTACCCAGGTGTACTTCAACCCAAGGACCAGTATATGTAGAGTAGATGCCTTGTCTGTAATTGATCATAGTTTTATTGTATTGACAAATGGTAGATCTGTGTTGGGAAAGGCAGGTGATGGGTGCTGTTGATCAAAGCACAGCTGTTTACATGTGTCTTCTCTGTAAAGGACCCTTTGAAGTTAGTCCTCTTGCTAATTCATTCACCCCTTTCCTTAGAAGGCAGCTTTGAGAATGGCAATGATTAATTTGTGAGTGAATAATATTTTGCTTCTGTCTGGGTTTGAAACCTGATAGGATCCCAGCCCTGGAGGTCAGATTTCTTTGGCCGATAGTGGACTCTGGCTGACTGCTTTCTGCTGTGATTCTGTGAACCATATCAGTATCGATCAGAATAAAACTGCTTTCATGTCTGTGATCTCTGACTGTGCTGTAGAATAACTGTGTTTTAGCCAAATTGTGCCTGAGTAGTTTGCTGATTTTTTTTCCTTTTTCCTTTTTTTTTTTTTTTCTTTTTTTTTATCTTGTTTTGTATGATAACTGGCTATATAACATGTTACTTGCATAGATGGGCAGGCTTAGTTTTATTAAGCTCTCTTTAGCAGCATAACAAGACATTCTTGTTTTCCTCAAGAGTCATTGTATTGGACTTGGCTAAGACTGAGTTTCTTATTTTCTCCGCTCATCCTAAGAAGCAGAGTGATAGAGAAGCAGAGTGATAGAGTTTGGGTAGGTACCTGGTGTACAGCCAGGGTCACCCCACCACAGTCATCAGTGCACAGTTATATATATTTTGTAAACATGCTTTTGAAAATTGTGTTCAAAGAAAGGGTTGTAAGTGCAGGCAAGTTTTTTAGTGTCTTTGTAATGCTACATATGACAGAATAACCTGTTCTGAATTTCAGCATGGAGAAAGAAAAAAAAAAAAAGGTTGCTACAAAGTGCAATTCTTAAAGGGATACAATGCAATATTTAAGGAGATATTTCATGGATCACCTCACTCTCTGGAATAGTGATACAACTCCAATGAAAGTTGGAGTCAGATTTTGAGCTGATCAGTGAAATTTACTGCCTTTGTTTGACAGGAGCTTGTGGCTTCATATTTTCAGTTACCTGTGCCTCAGTCATACTGCCCGTACAATAGTAAACTGTTCAACTTTTTAGTGGCAGACAGTGAGATGGCAAGTTTAGATAGGGATGTGAGGGTTGATTATGAAAATGTGTTCCTGAGGAAATTGAGAATTTGGGTCGTGAAAAGTCCTCAAATGCGAGATGGTTGTCAGTAGCTACAGGGATGTTTTAGAAATCACCTGTGCCATGTTTGATAAACTCTCCAAGCTCTCTGGCTAGGAAGATTAGCCCTTAAAAAAGAAAATGACTAACAATGGGAGGCAGACGAGAGAGGGAAAACCTATTCTGGCTCTTCAGACAAAGCTTTGTGGCTAATTTATTTTATTTCTTCAGCAGCTGTAAAGGAACAGTTTGAGAATCCATGTGTGTACACATTCAATTTGTATTCTAATGTTGTGTGTTTAACTGTGTTAAACTGATATATGAGTGAATTCTCTTCCTTTGTTTTGTTTTTCTTTTTAAGAAAATCTGAGAGATATGACAAAGGTAAGTTTTACTTGTCTATTAGAAAAAAAGGAAAATTTAAAAATACCTATTTAAAACAAGCAATGTGTCTGTGTAAAAGAGTAACCAACTTAAAAGAGGAAATGAAGCCAGTTATTCAAAAGTGAGATAATCTATAGATACCAAAATTGCTATTGAAATAGTAAAGCTAAACCAAACAATGTCCTTACTCAAGCCATCAGCACTTTCTAAACAAGTGGTGAATTTCTCTTGGTTCTATATTGAAATGTGTAGCTCTTCTCTAGGCAGTATGCTACAACTCACGGGCAATTGCAGCATCCCTCTTGCTGTAGAGCAGAATTCTGTTTTTTACAGCCCTAGGTAAAGGAAATAGCAGCTATAGACAGCAGTAAAACAGGCAAGGTTGGTAATTTTTTCCAAGAATGACTTTTTAACTTTATATTGATTAAAAATACACTTTCATGTAATACCAATGCTGAAAAGTTTTGGGGGGGTTTTGCCAATAGATGGAAGCAGATTATAAATGAATATCAGTGAAACTATTACAGGCTGTTATTAACATCTCCATAACCATGTATTAGTATTAGTATAACTGTATAGTAGATATACTGAATTTTTCAAAAAAATCATCTTCTTTGGCTTTGTAGAGGTATTATGGTCTGTGCATGTTGCTAGCAGAGAATCTTATCTTTAGGCATGCAGTTCATTTATAAGAAAGTGAATTAGTCGTGTGTTGATGTGACACTGGGTTTGTCATATATGGGGTTCTCTAATGAGACACAGTCACTGTTTTATTCTTCCTTTCTTTAAAAGTGATTGGGAGGAGATCTTGGCTCGTGTGACTTCACTATTAATTTATTTTGTTTTCTTCCTAGTGTGGTAAGCTAGGAGATGCATACTGCGTACCATGCTGTGTTTTCTGCTGTCATTTTGAGATGATTTCCAGACAGCAAGGTCAGACAAAAAGTGTATGCCTAATGGGCCAGATAGAGGGAAGATAGTCAGATGAATTAAAAATAGAATAAGTAGATAAATATTCCAGACCTGTAAAGTGGTGGGCTTTAATCTCTCAACCTTCTTTATTGCTTTTCTTATCCTCACATATCGAGTTCTTTTTAAACAAGCAGGTATACTGCACAATATAAGAACTTTTCATTAAGATGTCAGTTAAGATTTATTCCTAAATCTTAAAAATATCAGTATATTCATAACTTTATCATTCTAGGCATTCAAGATGATTTTTCATCAGATTTTGTCTATAAAATATATCAACAGTGGATTTTTTATGTAATGACCATCACAAATTTTTTTTTAATTTTAGCAGAAAACATTATTTCACTTGTACTTTACATCTCTTGTGAAAAAGTTCTGCTCAAACAGTTCTTAATGAGTTAATCTGAAAAATGGGGAATACGTGTTACTATCTAAACATTCCAGCTACCTCATGCTAGGAAAAATATGTTGCACATAAAGAAAAAAAAAAAAAAAAGAAAGATTTTCCTCTGTCTCTGCATATCTAGGAAGCATGTATAGCAAACAGGGCTTAGATTAAACTTAAATTTGAAATGCAGCCACCCACCTACCAAAGCAGCACCAGCTATTACTGAATTCGCAAAATTGCAACATCTACTGTCACTCAAGCCTCCTATAAATGCCACCTTATGCAGATGTGTGAGAGTTTTACTGTGCAAAGACCATCCCTGGTCATTCTCTCATGTCATAGATTCTGTTGACAGAATTTCTGCCCAAGGAGTTAAATTAAACACCTGGATTCTGGAAGTGTACAGGGTTCAGCAGCCCATCAAGGAAAATTGCCTAATTATGATATTTTCACATGGTCTGCATAAATGAACTGTCTGCAGCAGTGTAACTTATGAATCTACACTAGCTAAGAGTTAAAAATGTCTAGACAAGAAGAAGGTTATCCTAGAATGTTTTTCACAGTCTCCTGTCTCTGCTTCTTGATCTGCTCCCTCTATTTCAATAACCCTTTTTGCTATGATTTTTTTCTTAATAGGTAGATAATCTCAAGTGCTTGTTAGAAAGAAATCTGTATATTCTCAAGACCAATGGTTCAGCAACTGTAAAGTGCCAAATAGTTCAAACACCTGTTTTTGTTTTCTGTGGGGTTTTTGTTGTTGTTGTTGTTGCTGTTTTTCGGTTGGTTTCTTTTTTCGTTTTGTTGTTGTTGCTGTTTTTTATTTAAATATACCTGACCTTATTTCTCAGAGGATAAATTAAATTCTCTGTTATGGAATTGCAGAAAGAAAAATATATGTTGTTTACAACCCCTACAAGTATTGTGCCTGTATCTTGACAAAGATAAACTTTCTTTAAAAAGTAGGATAGTGTACCTAGTCCATTCCTTGCTAAATTCTGGTTTGACATGTTTATTCTCCCTTCTAGATCAGAGTTACATTTTACATAAAATAAAACAGATTTATATTATGTGTTAAATGAAGATACACCTACCTGTAGTTTCAAATTCTAAGATAGTAAGGATGAATTTCAAACAGAGTCTGCTTCTCTTTTATTCTAGAAATACTACAAAAGACAGTAGCATTTCATTTTGAAACTGGCTCACCAAACTATCTTTAAAGTTCATTTTTATTTGATTTGACAAAATTACGAGACTGATTTGCTTGCAAGCTCATGTCAGTTTCTTTTTTCTCTTACAGAGTGGAAATGTAAGTGATTAAACATCAGTAATTTCCACTGTTTTTTGTGTGGGTTTTTTTGTTTGTTTTTTTTGTTTGTTTGTTTGTTTGTTTTTTATGAACAATGAGATCTACAGCACTGAACAGTGGAACAAAACTCTTTTCTGCCTTAAATGTAGGACTCTAAGATCTATGTTCTAAGTCTTAGACCAACAGCATTCAAATATGTAATTAACTGTAATTAACTGACTGATATTATTATTGGATGATGAGTCTAATATGAGATTTATGAATTGTTCAGTTTGCTTAGGTCAAAGGATGATGCAGGCTATCATGTCCCCACAAAATCGAAATTGAGTTTATTTTAGATTAAACTGGTACAATAATTCATTGCTTTGTCATTATAATGTAGTTACTCTTAAAGATAATATTTTTATCTGAAGAGAATAATATTCAGATTTTTTAAAAAAATTTCTTCAGTTTTTAGAGATGGATATTCCATTGTGAAATTTAATGTGAAGAAAAATGATGTGTGTGTTTTATTTGCTTTACTGGAATCCACCACTTCTTATAAAACCCATTAATTGTGCTATTTCACACTTGTGTAAGGATAAATGCCTAGTGTGTGGTTTGAGGGCTTCCTGGATGTACTGAAAATTATTTTCTCTCCAACCATGCTTGTCTCAGTTTGTTCCGTGGCATTTCGGGAAGTTTTTGAAGAAGATGGAGAAAGTAGAAGAGCAAAACTTTGAGACAGAGCAGAGAGAAACCACAAGAAACAGAACTGATAGATCATATTACGAATTCTTAATCATCCTATTCTCCCTCTTTTACAGCTTTTCAGTAAGTCTGTAAGCAGCTCTCGATGTGTAAAAAACTGAGATTGTGCATTCATTAGCTTGCTCATATTCATTATGTGACACGGATGCAGTATCTTAAAGACAAAAGCCATAAAGTTTTGAATTGTTTTCTGCTGTTACTGGTAGCAGAAACTCTGGTGAGGTAGAAAATAAGTCTTATGTCTGCTGCTATCTAAATACCATAAATGCTCTACTGTGATGAGGTACTTACACTTTCAATGTATACTTGAATTTCATCTTGACAATTTCATCTCTTCTTTAAGCACAATAACTTTTAAAACTTCTTTTAGCACTTTGTGGCTTGTTTAATTAACTACTTAAAGTACATTTCAAAACACATCATCAAAGACAGAAATGTTTTAATTGTCTGTGTAACTCGGAAGCTGAGGAAGTACTGAATATTAAATAGCAAATATATTGTGGTTCTGACATAAAAAAGCTAGAAATTGTACTGTAGTCTTCCTTAGGTAAGTTTAGTAATGTGCATTAGAATGTTAGTAATCTACTGTATTTTTTATTTCCAAAATGCATCTTGGACTGCCCAAGTTCCTTTTAAAGTGATAAGGTATTTCATTTACTGTGATTTAGAATCAAACAAAGCAAAATTAGAAACAAAAAACAAACAAACAAAACCAACCAAACAAAAACAACCCCATAAAAATAATAATAAAAACCAAGAACAACAACAAAACTGCCAAAACCAACAAAACAAAAACAAAAAAAACCCAACCCCCCAAACAAACAAACAAACAAGAAAAAAATCCCCAACCCTCACAGCTTTCTTCCTCATCTGGAGTTCTGTTCCTGATATAATAATCCAGTGACAGTAAGAGGTGATAGTGAATATGCATGTAAATGATTTTGTAGGAGAAGGACTAGTATGAAAACTTAGCAAAAAAGGAGTCTAAGTGACAGTGGGTAGAAAAGCCATAAATTCTGTGAAAGTGAGGAAAGTTTTTATATTGTGGTGTTACCTCATTTGTTACTCTCTATCCTTCTTAGGGCAGGATGTCAGAATAATTAATTTCTAGAAATTTATGGTTAGTAGATTGAGAGGCTTCATTACAAAGGAAGATTCTATTTGGAACAGCTACACTTAAACCATAGCATTGTAATCAAATTCACGTAGATGGGAGCTGTAGAAAATATCTCTTGTCCGTTTTTTTCAGATAATGGAATAGGGTAACTCTCTTAAAAAAAAATTAAAAATCGGGATTGTTAACCCGTTCCTTAGCAAAACCGCATGCTTAGGTTGAGAAACTGCAAATAGTCACCTCCATTCTTTGCAGAGCAAAAAGTTAAATATGTCACTGAACTATTGCTGAAGTAGAGTCTCTAACTGCTTTTGGAGATGATCTGTTTGTTCTTATGAATCTTCATCTAAAATATCTTTTTCCCTCTTTAGCTGTTAGCTGCTTTCTGAGGAATTTGTCTGCTTTTTTTTTTTTTTTTTTTCCTTCAGACGAAAAGATTTATTTGGTGTTAACTACTAAGATCTTTCACACAAATATTTATTGCAGTAAATTCTATGAAAATAATTATTTTCTTTCTGGAAGGGGAAACACTATCTTCTGTATAATCTCTGTAAGTTATTTACAGAGAATAAACTGTTATACATTAGAAATTCATGACTCCGAGAGTTTTCCACTTTTTTTTTCTGCTGACGATAATTAGAATTCATTTAACCAGACCTACTGTGAAAATAGTATAAGGTCTGACTAACACAAATCTGTTTTTACAATAACAACAATATTATTGCACATATAAAAACTGAGGTCTTCATTTTAGTATTAAAAAGCAGAAAATAACCACCCAGTATTAATGTTCCCAAAGGCCTGTCAGTAATGTTTTCTAATAAAGAAAATGACTGTGTCTATAAACCCATACATTCCCTTTGCACATTAAGTGGTGAATGGGAATTGTTAGAAAGAAACGATTTACTGCTCACATGGTAAGCACAGGTAAAGATTTGGTAAGACAATGTTTCCTAAATACAGTAACTTTCCTAGTTTTTCTGCATGGTTTTCTGAAAAACTCTGCATTGTAGCTTCAAAAAGATTGCTCCTGACAGCAATGTCCTTCATATTAGAGCATTGTCAAAACACATGTATATATATAAGGACAAGAAACAGCTGAAATACATCACTTGATGAACATATTGCTGGGCATGCTCAATCTGGCTCTGCAACTGCATAGCAAAGCTTAAGGCACTCACACAACAGATGTAGTGACTCTGGGCAGTGAATCTATACTCTTGGAATTATTATTTTTTAATAACTGCTAGTGAGGCTTGAAATATGTTCATATTTTGGGTAAGAAGGAGAAATGGATCTTCTTAATCACATGAATTCACATTCAACGTTTGTATTTTGACAAACATTGTGGCACTGTACATGATAAAGGATGGTGGAAGGTATTAAAAAAAATGAAAAAAAGAGAAATTAGCCTTTCTTGCATTCATTTTCTTATGTGATTTCATAACTTGTCGTTGTAGTGTTTGAATCACATATTTACTGCTTGAGGAGTTGTATACATTATCCTGCTAATTTGATGACAAAGAGACAGGATTAAGCTTGAGTAGCTTGAGCAGCTGTCATATACCATCCAGGTGTTTACTCTTCCTTACTCAAGTGAGGATGAGAATCCATTTTTTTGTCCATAACGGGAGGGACGTGTTTTGGATCTCTCATTGAACCGCTTCTGAATGTCTGTTCTCACTCACTGGAAATCTCTATTGTGTGTACATTCATTGTCTTCATCTCACACAATTTGAATTTTCACTTGAGTCTGTTGTCTTCTAACTTTTGCTCCAGGAAAAACGTCCTAACATTTTTATAGTCAGGTTTAATAACCAGCAGAGTGATAAACTCTCATAACTCATCTTGACATAAACTTTTGGACATTTTTTAGATATATTTGGATTAGGAGGTCGTTCTCTTCTTTCTAGGAGTGTTATGATGAATAACAATATATAGAGATGGAATAGGATTTGGCATTGTATTCTTTTGCAGTGCCTACAATTTAAAAGATGTCTAATTTGGAAACACTTTATTTTGCAACTGAGAAGGCCTAAGAAATGTGGGTCCTTATCTCAGGACTGTAGATGCATGTGATCATTAAGTTTTTGGATTTTTAAATGACCAAAGTTTTTTCCAATCTGTGTTTTGATCTTTTTGTGATTTGATTTATGGGTCTGTGGTATCAATAACAACTCAGGGTTGCTCTGAAGCATAGTTAAGGGACAGACTTTCTGAGGGAGGCACAGAAATAATAGATTACTCATTACTATACAAGATCTGTGTGCCCTACTTAACATGTAGAGAAACAACTTGTGTTTACCCTTGGATCTGATTGAGTTCTGTGATTCTAGTTGGGTACTGCAACAGCAAAAATAGGCATTCTGCCTTAAGTGATGCTGTTCCTATTTCTCCAGCGCAGATCCTTCTCTATTGCAGACCCCGATTCCCATTTCCCTTTCCACCTCCATCATATCCAGGAGAAATACTTGAACCACCCGGTGCAGTGTTTCTGCAGGAATCAATTTTCATTTCCCACTGGCATGTGAGCATCCACTTGCAAGGTGAGTCAGTGGAAGCTGGCTGCTCCTCTGTTGGAAGCAGTGCATGGCTTACAAAGCATTACTGATGTGTTGTGGAGTGTGAGGAGGGAGCTCCTGTCTCGTTTGCCAGCAGTGCCACTGCAGAGAGCAAAAAGTCGCATCAGAGTGCAAATGAGGGATTTGTATCAGCAGCTTCCCAGCCTGTGAACTGCATTGTGCTTTCCTCTGTCTGTGAGAATGGTGAGTGTGGTACAGCCACCTGTCAGCAGCCTGCTCCTCCACGCAAGAGTGGCTGGTGGAGTCTGTGTTCATCTGTGAAAACATCTGGGTAATTAAGCTGAAAGCCGAAGAACATGACAGTTCAGAAGGTAGTGGAAAGTTTCAAATATGCCCTGAGATAGAGAGATTTGATTATCACATAGTTTTCCCACACTTGGCTAAGTAACTCAATAGACATTGATCAATTGACAGGTGTGTATGCCAATAGCATTAAGGACTGTTATACTGAAGCTAGAAAAGGAAAATAGCTAGATAGAAAAGGAAAAAGGTGATCTCTTTAAAAGATATTCTCTTGTAAATACACATCATCCACGCCTTCTGTTCAAATAGAAATTATGCAGCTTTCTACTTTCTGTTCCCAGTTGCAGTTTGTTATAAAAGAGAGTATTATTGGTACAAAATAAGGGTTTAACTAAAGTAATCCTATTTCTTCTTACAAAGGAAATGTTTTCAAGTAAACAATGTATTCTAATTGTAATAATAACTTTTAGGTTGTGCATATGCTTGTTATACCAGTATTAGATGAAGTATTGGTATGGTAGGCATAAGACGAGAATATCAATGTGTGTGATGTGTAATTGCAATATGTTGTTTTTTGCAGAATGTAATTTTCTATAAAATACCTACAGCTGTTTTAAAAACAAATATGATCCTCAGAACACATGCTTTTCTGAAGATTAAAAGTGCATACAGCTGTTTGGTCTTATGTGAGTTTTTTATGTTGTTTGGGTTTTTTTTTAATTTTTCTTTATTTCAAATCACATTTTTATTTTAAGGGATTGTGAGTGTCTTACATCAAGGATTAAATTAGGGTTGGCATTAATTGAGAGTTGTTTTCCTGTTAAAAACCCACAAGATTTTTTTTCTAAAATCATGAATTCTGACTTTCTCTGATAATGTATTGGATTCAGCTGGGAAGCTTATGAATGTGCACAGATGTGAGAAGTTTTGTTCTACTCTGAAGTTTTGTTGGGAACTTTCAATAGGAGCCTATTTGGGAGAAAGGCTACATGATTATTCATTTATTCCTTTTTTTCTATTATATTGCAATGATACTATTCATGTCACAATTCAGTTTCTACTATTTACATTTTAACCTGTGAATACAGTCAATTTTGCTGCTGAAAAATAGAACTGCATAGTATTCCAGTAACTCATCTGCTACCATAGTTGGCTGGCTTTGATGAATGGACTCAGTCTGAAGGATTCTCTACTATGATGTGTGATACCTTGAACAAATAGAAATGTGTTTTTCATCAACACACTGGAAGGAATCATTTATGTTGTCACGTATGAATGGCTTGTTCTGATTGTTATGTTTCTTCGGTCATACTGAGCTGCTGATTTAAAGCGTGCAAGGGGAACTTACTGGCTAAAAACTGTTGCTCACCTAAATAATATTATCTCAAAATATTTAAAGCAGGTTGATCTGTTGTGACTGTGATGTTTTGGTTTTTTTTTAATAGGAGTGGCAGTTCTGGTTTTACTAGCGTGCTAAGAATGTTGAATACGTGAGAATAGTAGCTGTTCTTTTAACATTAAATGTTAAACTTGTATTAAAACTTAGATATTTTCACATGCACAATAGGCTAAAAATCCAGTTGTTTATAGCTTAAATATCTGGTCTTCACCCAGAAATATTTATTAGTTTACTACATTGAGGATTATATATATATATAGCCTGACCTAGCAAGTAGATTTGCAATGTAAAAATGTTTCTGTCTGTATTTGTTTTGTCAGTGGAAGAAAAGCCTAAAATATGCATACAGTATTTCTTATACAAATAATTAATTTCCTATTCTTAGTGTGGGGTAGAATTTCGTAAAAGCATATACACACTCGTCTGATTTGCCTCTCATTTTAATAATTGCATAAAAATTTACTAGGCTTTCTGATGTTCTCTTTTACATATTTAATTTTTCTCAGATTCTGAAAAAGCATTGTATGGAGGGAGTCAACTGGAACAATGCCCGCAATTAATGATAAGCCTTTCCTTGTCATTCTTTCTCTGCCTCATTGTAGCCATTTTTAAGAAAGGAACACAATGTATCTGCACTTCTGAATGCAAAATCCATCACTTCACCTTTTCTTCCAGTCAGAAGACATGCAGTTGAAGGGATAGACCAGGACAACCAGTTTCACTAAGAAATGCATAGAAGGCTTGCTCTTATGTTTTTGTCTTGCTATTATTTTTAGGGGGATTGTTTGTGTGTTTGTTGCTTTGAATTTTTGTTTGTTTGCTAATTTGTTTGTTTGCTTGGTTTTGTTTTTAGTTTTGAATTTTGTTGTAATTCTATCTGTAACATTTACTCATAATTAGGAAAAAAAAAAAAAAGAAACCAAAAAAACCCCTTTGTTATACTGTCATTTTCCACTTATAGAGTTTTTTGAATGGGACTGTGCAAATGACCCATTACAGGAATTTAAATGCAACAAACGGATATCACCAGGGTATCACAGCAGATTTGGCTTAATAATTTCAGCATCATAATGTTTGCAGAAGTTGTTAAATCCTTGCTTCAAGATCCTGTATAGTAAGGTGGTATATATCCTCAACTTTTCCTCTTACAAACATGAACAATATTTTTAAAGATTCTTCTTACCGTGGTGTATCACAGAAAGGCTTTAAATGACCACTGTGCAGAGAAAGGTTTTGAGTAATACAGTCTTTAGGGATTTATGTAATGCCATTTCCATTGGTCAAGTTTTTCCTTACCAGTCTTCAAGGTCCAGATTCAAACTCCAGTGGTGTCAGTAAAATACTTTCTTCTTGATTCAGCAGACTTTTTAATTGGTATACTCTGATTTTACTGCTTCTTCTAGAGTTAATTTTTAAAGCCTCTATACTCAGATTTCAAAAATATCTAGAGAGCCCTTAACCTGACAAGAGATTTCTTGCAGTCTAGCAGCTATCGCAGCTTACAGTTAATTAGCCCTGGCTTTCAGATACTCAGTGAGGGGGGGAAAACATCTTCTGATTCAGGGTAAAGAAAAGAGTAAATGGGCATAGTATATGCTCACTTCGATTCCTTCCTGTAAATTACAGCATTGACCAAAAGAAGGACGTTTCCCAACTATGGAGTGTGTTTTTGGTACATGACTTTATTTAGAATTGAGTCAATAGCATATAGTCCTCTACTGAGAAAGGGGTTTTTTATGACTTTTCTTACCCTTTAAGAGACAGGGACTGTGTCTTAATGATTTTGCAACTGTGTGATGGTGCTAAGAGACCTATTATGACAAAAAGAGGAAAACTATTACTAGGAGTATACCATGTCTTGTCAAAAAATTCATTTTTCAGTAGATTTAATGGATTTCTTGACTGAAATCTTAGGAGATTCTGGGTCTATAAAATTACTAATGTAACCTAGTTGTGTTACTAATGTAATCTGGGTCTCTTAAACAGGCTTTGAGAAAAAAAAAAAAAAAAGAAAAAAAAAGAAAAAAAGCTTATAAGAAAGTAAAACTACTATGGCTTTTCTTCTCTGGAAAATAAAAAAAAGGTGTGTTTTTTGTTTTTTTGTTGTTTTTTTTTTTTTTCAAAAAATACATTGCAAAAGGGGGTAGCTTTCACAAATAACCAAAACATATTCAATAGAAAGAGAAGATAAGGTGGTAATAGTTGATGATTCAGTCTTCACCCCATTGTGACAGTTCACAACGGCCCTTCCAAAATAAAACTATGGAGCTACTGGAATTTAAGATTTTAAAATTATTTGCTTCTAAAGATTTTGTAAAATCTAGAATATTATGAGCCACATTCAGATTGCTTACTACAGGCATCTAAATTTTATATTTGTTGAATACTTACGTAGGGACAGTTATGGATAATAATTTCAGTGGCTTGCTCTGTTGAACTGGATATCTGCTGGGGGAAAAAAATACCTGAGTACCACACCTACCACTTTCAGTGTATTGGATATAATCCTGTTAGAAAGTTAAGTAAGTAGATTTAAAAGATGCCCTTTTACCATGGTGGGTTTGTATATTTTTTCGAAAAACTTCTGTAGAACTCTGTTTTTATCCATATTAAACTCTGTTGTATTTTTCCACTGGAGCATTGTTTGCCACTTGGTTACTACCACAGATTTGATAGAGCTATCAATCAAAATCATTGTAAAAGGAAAAATAAAAAGCAGACAAAACAACACAGTGGGACTGGCTGTGAACAAAACTTATGGCCTTTTTTGTACTGTGGAAAGGACACTCATCAGAATGCCCTCATTTGTTTGGATGCAATTGGGCTTCAAAAGGGCAAGACAGATGTGCTGTTTTCAGGAATCTTAATTTATTTTGTGACACAGTTCATAAACCTGTGGCTAAATGTGAGAACAGAACACATTTTGGGGCCAGCTCAATGTATCTTTACTTTCTCTGGAAACAAAAACATTTCATGATTTTTTCATACGGTTAGCCTTCCATACCTGAGTTGCTGTGGCACTACAGCAGAGTGAAGAGCCTTCCCTGAGAGATGTGCCAGGATGCTGTCTGCTTGGCTGAGATATCTCAGCATTTCAAAAACCTGGACAGATGGGGTGCCATCTCATGAGAGGCAGCTTTCTGCTGGGCTTCAGAGGAGCTAAGAGTTGAAGGTGGGGCACTGAATCCAGCTGACATGCCAGTTCTGCTGCTGGCTTATGTTACAGCAAATGAGGAGATGATGACCAAAAAAACCAAACAAACCACCAAACATCTAGAGAGCACAGCTACATCCACCAAATATAAATATGTCTGTAGTGTTCGGAATGTCAAATCTTTAAATTGACAGTCTTTAAAAATAGAAAAAGTCTTTGAATAGACCTTTACTTTTTGTTGTCCTACTTTCTGTGTTTGGTCTTGTACATTCAACCTGTAAATGTTCAAACCACTACAGAAAGGATTTTCTCAGTCCTCCAAATGTCTGAGAATCTCTTCCATTTTTGTGTTTTTCTTACTATTCCTATAAAAAACACAAGGTACTTTCCTGGTTTTGTGGTTTTTATTGAAACATAAACTGTGCTTCCACTTAGTTTATTCTTTCTGTACTATTCACCAGCATAGCTAGTTCTCCGGTTTTTTGATGCATTTGTATAGAAACAAATCAGCTGCATACAAATGGATCTGCACTGATGTGCCTTCTGCTTGCAAACAGCATAAGGCAGCTGAGTTTCTACAAGAGATCAAAGAGTTGAGTTACATGAGTAAGGGTGTTCATTGGAGACAGAACAGCTGCTCCAGAGTCTTTTGAACTTTCACTTACCACTTCCCTCCCAAGCACGGTGTCATGGCAGTAGTTTTTCACAACTATCAGAGACTGCATTCTCTCCCAAACTGTTACCATACCTTTGGTGTAAGACTTTGAGCATGTGCTTGTGCTGTGTAATTGTGATTGAGTGAGGTTAAGGCTTATGCAGGCTGAAGTACCTCGTATTGAAGACTGAGTTTAGCACTTATGAAGTGAAGTCACTGAAATTGGGTAGTGTTCCTGTACCTGGGAAGGGCTCAATATCCATTTGCTTAGCTAAAAAGCAATCACTTCTTCTATTTATTTCCCAGGATAATAGTTCTCAGCTGTCCAACAGAAGTGATATTAAAAAATACCACTTTGTATTTTAAGAGCTATTCAATTTTCTTGCCCTATTTGCAATATGAAAAAAAAAAAAAAAAAAAAAAGGAAGGCTAATTGCTCTTTCCTGAGCAACTTGCACCCGCAGCACAGTCTAGGGTGCCTATGCTGATGTGGGCCTGAGCGCACAGCTGATTGTGACTGGAAATGAAGATGACTCTTTGTCTCTTCTGTCATGTTGAATTCTAGGACTGGCATTTAAGAAACCCTTTTGAATGAGTAGCTTCAAATTGATCCAGTTTGTTGAAAAGCTTTAGGTCCACTGAATTGAAAAATAGCATTTGGATTGGAAAAAAATTATATATTTCAAGTCACTGTGCAAGCTTTGTGAGACTGGATTTTACATTGCAGCAGTCATTTAGAGTGTGCAACTGCTTGTTTCAGCGTTCTTTTAATTCAGTGACTTTTATCCCACTAAACTTAGAACAGAAAATTATTTCTGTTTATATGTGGGTATATACATGTCTCTGTGTGTGTGCCTGTATGTATTAGCAACAACTATGTATAAGAAATAATTATTTGAAATACCTCCTAATGTTTGAAAATGTTTAGAAGCTATTCAGCTGTATTTTTCTGAGCATGCTTCAGATGTGAATACCATGTGTTATATGGCTTTATACAGATCTGTGGGACTTGCAATATGCAGTTAAAATCCATGGCTATAAACCTAAAGGCTGAACTGTATGGTTTGTAGATAATCAATTACTATGGACGAAATTTATTAACACATTAATGTTTTATCAGCTATTAATCAATACATGAATTGTCAATGGTGTTTTGTGAACACACAATATGATAATTTCTAAGCTTTGCTATTTTTCCCTTTCTGGAGGTTTTATGACTAGAATTTTGTAGGTTTTTTCCTGATTGTAACATCATGAATCAACAATAAGCCTTCTGTATGCAGCAAAACTTCAAGTTGTGTACTTCAAAATTAAATGTTGAAGTTTTTAGTAAGGTTGCAGTATTCTTTTGTACTGTATTTTAAAAATTATCTAGGCATTATGAGAACAGTTAAGGCTTACTGATTATTTAAAGGCTTACTGTTGATTTAAAGTGCGTAGCTTGATGTGTTTCCCATTTCTCTATAACACGTTGGTTTTGTTTAGGGTTATCAAAAGGATCTGGCAAATTCCATTCTTCAAACAGGCCATACATTTATTGGCCACCTTCACTGTCTGTATGTTCTCCATTCTCAGAAAAGGCTGCCTGCCTGGAGGGCAATCTCAGGCCATACTGGCAGTTTGAACAATGTTAAAGGATTGTAGGAAGTCCTTACTGTCCAAACAGCAGACAGTTTATAGGCTAATAAACAATTTGACCATGCTGATACATGTGCCAGAGGTTGAGGCTCTGACCTGCTGCTGTTCAGATTACTAGGACAAACATAGCCACTGGGACCAAGATTAGCAATTTAATTAGAACACCGTGTAAAATTCATATCCTATGTCATTTGCTGAACAGGACCTATGTCATTATACATCTATTATATCATGGTTAAAAGAAAGGGAAAGTCAAGGAGTATTTGTGTGAGCAATATAATTAGAATGCTAGGTTTTAGGGTGTCACATTTTAATCGTCAGGTTTCATCATTTGCCTGCATTGCCTATATTTCATCACAGTAACACGCTCCAAAGCAAAATGCTGTCATGGAAAATAGCAAAATTTGGCATGTATTGCATGCCAAATTGATACAATTAAAAAAAAAAAAAACAACAAACACAGCAAACAAAAAGCCCTCATAAACTTCTAGAAACCTTGTTGTTGTGAAACACATTGAGTGCAGGTAGCATGGGGTGCAGCTTGGGAGGGAACTTCAGGTTGAGGTCTGGGTGGGAGCCTGAGGCAAGAGGCTGTGAATTGCCCATCCTTTGCACAGCAAAGGGCACAGGGACACAGTGATGCTGCAGGAGCCAAGGACCAGGTAGGAAATGCGAAGGTTTCTCGTGCTTGGACTGTGATTAAAAACCCAGCGGTTCCTTTGTTCGGGGTCCCTCCTGGGAGGCGCAGGCAGCTCAAGCTGTTCCTGTGTTACTCCGCCATGAATAAATGTCTTTATGGAATGAGACATCTGAGACTCTGCCGTGAGGTCGAACTGATGAGGAAAGCTGGTGTGGCTGTGTGAGTGGGGGGTGTGGGGAGCCAAGAGAGGCACCCTGGAGCTGCCCACTGCCAAGGGGCTTCGGTCCCAGTAAAGTCTCTGATGGCTGGAGTGTGACTGCCAGGGCGTCTCATGAATGGTCTGACTGAGAAGTTTGCCTCAACACTGTAAACATTTCAGTGAAAATCAAGGATATCAATCATTATGATAGCTAATGCTAGCAAGAATAATATTGGGAATAAATTTCCCATATAAAGATTTAAAGTAATTCCTCACTATTAAAAATTAGGATGAAAATAGGACAGGGATGAGCTGACCTCAAATGTTCGTAATTGGTACAGAGGGTTTATTCTGCATGATACTGGTAACAGCTGAAAACCAAAATGCTAGGTTTAAATAAATAAAAGAAAAAAAAAATCCTGAAATTTTCTTAGTAGTTTTTAAATTCCAGAATGCATCTTTATTCTGTTTTCCTAGGAGTGCCAGTAAGTTTTGTAAACTACAAACTGCTGTCCTCTGTTATGCACCAAGGCCATTCAGATTTCCAACTGCTAATAGATGGTGAAGTTTTGTTGGTCCTGAGACAGTGCAGTGACACTTATTCTGGAGTGATGCTTGTACAGAAGGGAGATCCATAGCAGGACCATGGGGGAAAAAATGGAATAGTTGCATCAAAGTGGTAGTTTACTATGGCTGCAGAAGATGTATTCTTACAGAGACTGTAACTATAGTTGCTTACACTTTTGCATTTATTGATGCAATATGCCTGAGAAGACCATCAAGGCAGTGACTTGCAGTCTTGTGTTTACTTTATGGGAAAACTCAGAACTGACATTTGGTGGCTACACATAAATAGAATAATTTTCTCCTAAGAAAAAGTGTCATACTTAAAATTTGATCTTTTTCTTTTCAAAATGAAAGAAGCCTTTGGCATAAAATTTATTCAGGGTCACACTTCACCTGTAACCTGGTTTATTTTTTTATTTTTCAAACCTCTGCCTAGTTACAGTTTAATATTTGCAGTCTTTAGATTGTCAACATCATTGTATAATAACCAACTTATTATAGAAAGCAGCAAATGCCATGCTGCCAATCACTTGTCCATCACACTAACAGGTGCACTGCCATTGTCAGTGTCAGGCTGAATACTGGGGATCAGTTAGACAGGTGGAGTAATTTACTCATCTTGTAGTGGCAGAAGGGGACACCTTTTCAAGGAAAAAAAGAGAAGTGTCTTCGCTTGGTACATTTGGGATGTGGCTATGTAACTTGGATTTATAGCCTCTCTGTAGAAACTGATGCACAGACTAAATTTCACTCTAAAGTGAGGGAGGAACTTCTTTTAGGTATTACGGGAGAGTATTTTTTTTCCTTTCTCCTCACCTTATCTGCTGTCATTCTCACCCTCTCCCCCCACACCCCCATCCTCAACTTTTCAGTATTGTCAACTGAACAGACTGCTAGATTGAAAATGCTTAAAAGATCTGTCAGTCTATTGGAGTAAGATAAAAATAAAATAAAATTAAATTTAAAAAAAAAAGAAAAAAAAGGACAAACTTCAGTGAGAATGAGAAATTATATGCCTTATATTTTTTTTTTCCACAGCCATTTTTTGTAACAGCAATTGGAAGAGAGGGTCCAGAGCATGGTTTACCATTTCTTTCAAAGAATAAATATAGAAGTTATTACAGCAAATACCAATGCCAATCCTCACCTGTCCTGATGTCTGTAGCTATGACAGCTTCCGGTTAATACCCAGAAAGTTTCTGAAGACGTCAGAGAGAAAAGTTGCTTTATTCACCTGTCTTTCTCTGTTACTATCAGTGTGGTGGACAAGTTCTCAGGTATCACCTGTGATCAGAATAGAGCTTTAAGCAGGAGAGCTAAGTCAGGCATGTTTGTACTTGTAACTTCTGACTAAAGCCATCTGTGGTCAGGTACAACCAGTAATTGCCTGAGCCAGTAAATAGAGATATTAGAGTGATATATGAGACTTCAAAGTCAGAATGGTAGAGGCAACCTCAGACCAAACAGTGGGAAGGAAGAATTCATGGTAATGGTTTGGAAACCTCACTTTTATAGCAGCACAGAGAGCAGTGGATGGTTAGTAGATGATGAAATATACTGGAAGTTAATTCAAGTTTATTTACAGAAGCATTTCTAGGAGTACATATACTGTCACACTAGGAAATCTGAGGATTAAACAAATTTTAGGTTGCTAAAGTCAATTTTCTTTAGAATACTGCTAATAATAGCCTTGATCTGTGGGTTGATAGGGGGTTTGTGGGGCACTGTGCTGTTTTTCAAATGGCTTCCATAATCTCCAATTCCATCATCTAAATATGTAGTTCAGCAATTCCTGTAAATAGCTGAGCTTTCCCTTCTTCTCTTCTCTGTCTACCAAAATGTTACGGGCAGTGCTAAGACTTCAGAGGGCCTTGGGCATAGTATCACATTATACCTAATCTTATGTAATTACAGACTGCTGCCAACAAGGCTCCAAGGATGTCCTTGTACTTACTGTTGCTTATCTTGTATCCCTTAAAAGGAAAAGAAAAAAATGTTATTTTCCACTAATCAGTAAGAACCAACTATCTCCTAGCTGCAGGAGTGCTGGGGAATGAAGAGGACTAGGATTAGCTTTTTCAGTGGCAGGCAGTAGTTAGGTAGAGGGTGAAAGCCTGAACCTCTGCAGTCTTTCCCTGTCCAGATTTGACCAAACCTTGTGGATTGGCACCTGAAACATTCCCTCTGTTTACTTTGCTGTTATTCCCTGCATAACACTACAAGCCCATTGCTATCATGCATTAACTTCCGAGATTTTTTGACAGTGCTGTTATCTCTGTTTAACCAATACTGTGTTTACTGGTATTAAAAAGCATTATCCCACCTCCACATTCTGTTTACCAGAGCAGCATTCAACCCTAAAGCCTGTGATTGAAAAAGAATTTTTTTTTTCTTTCTAATGTAATTTATAAAGTTCAGAGCCATTGAAAAGTTTGAAGGTTTTGATCCAGAGCATTTTCTTTTAGGTTACTATTTTGAAATTCAATTTGCTAAACAAGAAATGCAGAAGAGTATTTTGCATATGGAAAAATAAAACAAAAGCAAACAATGTTGAAAATAGCTCTTTATACCGCACACCTAAGTAGACATTCCGTTTTGTTTTAAATCTGTTTTTGTTTTAAATTGCACTTGCATTGTATTAGAAAACTGAGCTCAAGCAATCAAGATCAGGTCCTGGAAATGAGCCTGAGGCTTTAGCTACACAAAGCCCCAGGGCTGGACACGCGTATCACCTGCTCTTATTCCAACGTGCCAGCTAATGCAAGACCTTCATATTCAGGCTTTCCCTGTTTCTGCCCTCTTTCTTCCTAGAGAAAAGAAATGTGGATGCACACCCTGACTGCATCCTAATCTTTATGATAATTTGGTAAATCAGGCCCCTAAGGAATGACTAAATGCATGCAGACATGCAATTTCCATCGCCTTCGAAACGTTTGTTTCTATATCAAGAAAACCAGAGGCCGGGTGAGTCCCTGGCTCCAAGTGGTTTGCATGACAGGGCTGCCAATGTGGAACTGAGGTTAAGTAGATCAAAAGGCTTAGAAACAGGAGAAACTTGGTTTTGGTTAAATGCCATTTTGGCAAAATAGATGCTTTGGCAAATGCCACTGCCACTTCTGTTTTAGAAAGTATTTATTGTCTGTGAACTGAAACGCTAAAAATGCTCTTCAAAGGTATAAATCGGGAAATATATTTATTGCTGTTTATTCTTAATAAAATGTTCAACAACGAAATGACTGCAAATATTTCAATTAGATTAGAAACCTCCACAAAGTCTGAGACTGAAGATTTAGATTTTAAGTCCCCTATTCATTATTTTTCTCTCTCACCTGAATGGAGATTGGAAAAATTAGTTCAGTTATTAGTTCAGCTTTATTAACTTTCTTTTCATTTTCAGAGATACTTTTTGAGGTAAATTACGCTTTGCACTGACAATAAGCATGCTAGTGTACTCTGCTGCTTGCAGTTCTCTCTATAAATCAAAACTGTCTCTAACACAGGGAGCCCAGCTCTTTACATGACAGCTAAATTTCTTTTTTCTCTCTTTCAATCTTACTGTTCTGTTTCTCAAAAAACCCACACCATACTTCCTCTCTTTCAACACCTTTTGAATATTTCTTCTATTTCTGCTATGTAGTACAATCTAAAAAGAACACAGCCTTTCACTGGTTCTGATAGTATGCTTTCCCACCCAGTGATACAATTTTGTCTGAACTAGAACCAGTGCTTTCAGGTCTGGTGTGTAAAGCTAAGTGTCTGCACCCACAGTGAATTGAATAAAAATTGCAGTTAAATATACCACACGTGGATTCAGGAGCTGGGCTGTTAAGTGTCAGGTCTGGAAATGTGGGTCTTTGTGTTCTGTAGCAATGAAGAGAAGAAGGAAAGGATAACAACCAAGGAAAAATAGTGAAGACTTTTTTTTTTTTTTCTTCAGAGTTTTTTTTTTTTAAATCACAATAAATTTATGATGTTGTCATCAAAGTGGGCATATAAAAGCACCTTTGTAGAAAACCTGAATTCTTTAACTACATGGTGCTGCTTCAGAAGCAAAGCTGCCCTGTAAAATGCTAGGAAGTTCTTCGTCACTAGATTGCTTTCATGTGTTCATAAAAGCACTAATAATGACTTCATTTTTTGAACTGTGTACATATTGAAAAATTCAGGTAGTGCTTACTGCAGTTCAGAGAGGCTGTATACACTGTGACATGTTCAGACACTTTTTTGTGCATTTTTTTTAGTTTTATTTGTTCAATAGAGCAGTGAATAGAGACACCAGATTTTAAAGGATTTGTGGTTTAAAGAGTGAATACCTCTTTCTGTCTGAAAATTTGTATTCATAAACCTCATTGTCATGATCTCACTGGGAAAATAAAACAGGCTATCTGACTTCCTGATGAAGATATGAAGACCTCTTAAATACTAAATCTGTTGCTTAAGAGTAGAGAAAGAAGAAATCTTACTTATATAGGTAAGATTGTTACAAGATTGAAGCCCTAGAGGCCAGCCGTGGAGATGGATCATGTCCCCAGCTCATATATGTGAGGGTCATCTTTCAACAGTTTTGGTTTTTTTTTTTTAACAACATGGCATTTAAATGTTATCACATAAAAGCACAGGTTATTTCTCACTTTCTGTTATTAGTCTGAGGTACCATACTGGCAACTGCTTGTAGATTTTTTTTTTCCTTTTTAATTAAAAAAAATCTCAGCTCTTTTGTCTTAGAGTATGTTTTAAAAGAGATGTCTTGGTTGCAGTTTTTTGGGGAATACCTGTATTGCTGCCAGCTTAGATCTCCCACTGGGAGCCACTGTGGAGCAGGGATTATCTCAAATAGGTTTTAGCAGATTAAACAAGCCACCAGAAAAAGGCTGTCTTTATTTTTCCTTCCTCTCTTTACAAATAACACAGTGGACAGAAGGGGATGAATTACAATTTAGTATGTCAGCCATAACTATCCTGTGTCTCAGGAGGTTTTGCTCAAATTTTAACAGCATATGAGTAAGGTATCATCTCAAAACTTCCAAAGGTAATAGCAAATACATATGTGACATCATGCCTGTAGGAACATGTACCTTTTGCTGTGTTGTTGCACTGTTGCTACATTGCAATTTTACTTTTCTGTTCTCAGTCAAATGTTAGCTTTTGTTTTGCTTCTGCTTTCAGAGACTGAAAGGAATTTGAATTTTGAAGCAGTGTCTACTGACACAAACCACAAATTTGCTAAACAACAAATTTGGCTTGCTTTCACACTGAATGAGAGATCTTTTCTATCTCATTGAAAAAAAAAGAGTAAAGCTTATTCCTGCACACACAAGCTGTGGTTCTCTACATGCGGCTGCAATTCTTGCTCTTCGGTCTCTGAGGGCTGTTGAAGTAAATTGATAGTTATGGGCTTAAGCTGATCTTTGAATTCCAAGAGAGAGAAAATATTGTCCATAAATATTCAGACACTTTAGAGATAGCACAGATACTCTCTACACTTTGTGCAGAGAAATGCAGGCCATGTACTGTCTCAGGATGTGCAGCCACATGTTACTGCTGAGCTGCTCTCTATAAATGCTGCTCTGTGTGAATCAAGCAGAAGAAGCAGAGCATCTTTGAAATTCCAATCGAACAGTAAAAGTAAAATTCTGTCTGAAAGGTAGGGCACACTCTAAAGATTTTATCTTGTTAAATTGTTGCCTCATGCCCTATCTGTATGTAACTGCAGGCATTTTTTCACATCATAATATTACCTTCACTGTTGTAGCTGATTCCCTGTTACACCCAGTAATCAGTTTCATGTTTGTCTCCAACCAAAATCTCTTCTTCAGTAACTGTAGCTATTAAAGGTGAAGCAATGCAGCTTGCTTCATTGATAGATGATTGCATATTAATTATACAATGCAAATTCACTCCATTGAAGACATTTTACAAGATTGCTTGCTTTTTCCCTCTAAATTGATCATGAGTGGGTAAATCTTTTGTTTCTTCTACAAGATTTATGAACAAATCGTTCAAAAAATAATTCTTAAGCCTCCAGAAAACAATGTAATATAATTGGACTTTTAAAAAACTCTTCCTGTTGCCAAAGAAGTAAAATGTTTGAAGTGAATGCTTAAAGTCTAGGTATACATTCTTACAATGTTTTTGCAAAGGAAAGGCAATCACTTAATACTTTTCAGGTCTGAATTACTATAACGAGTGCCAGCAATATCCATTCCTGTCAACCTTTATATTTGTGGAGTCTGCATATTTTAGATCATCATTCTTTATGTTGTTTGTGGTGATATTTTATACTGTAAGAGCAAGGCAAAAGGAAAAGCAGTCAATTTCCCCTCAAATTTGTCCTAAGCTTCTGCAAATTTTATTTATTAAAAAGCTTCTTCATATTAATTGAAATGAAATTAACTTCTACAGTAATGTAGTTTATTTTGGATGAATGATATTGAGATTAATTCTCATACACAGAGAGCATGATACTGTAAATCATGTAATTCTTGAAATGCAGTTACAGTCAAAAAGGTAATTTGTGAAAGTGACTATGGAGTTCCCTATTTCTTCTTTCTCTATGATTTCTATATTAAATGTGTTTATCTTGCAAGTCTAAAAATCATTTTTCTAACTGCCAGCTGTTCAAACTGAACTTGAAATCTTAAATCTTTTTCTCATCTTACCTACGGAATAGAGTTTAGTTACTGAAACTTCGATGCCAGTCCTTTCTTTGTGGTGAATGAGACAGAATAGGACCCATCTCATTGTTCCAAGTGGTAGCTGGAGTGACATTACAACTCCACTGCAACTATTATGAAAACATTGCTGGATGAGGAAACAGATGTAACTCTGGAAATAGAAACTGTTCTATGGTCTGGAAATACGTCATTTTTACATTTTACATTATGTCTGTGCACACCAAAGCAAGTTAGAACAAGCTAGCAGGTCTAATTTGTGCAATTATTTTATGTGGAGAGAAAATACAGCTGAGACTGGAAGCTCCATTATTCAAAGCCACAGAGGCTGTTTTTCATAGTCTAGTGTGTATCACTGATTTGCTTAGCTCTGTGGCTACTAATAAAAAAAAACAAAAACAAAAACCAAAAAACCATTTTACCTTCCTAAGTAGTTGCCTTATCAGACAGCAGGACTTTAGATTGAAGAGCTGTCAAATGGTACTTGTTTGTCTGGCAAGCTTTTCTTTAAACATATTTTCATATACACTCAGGTATCTTCTATCACTTTTCCTTTTTATTCCTTAATAGTTTTCCCCAAAACCAAAAATCATTAACATCTTGATCTCTTTCACCTGTCTTCCCAAGAGAAATCAAACCATCCAGGTCTGAGTGTGATCAGAGTTACGGAACTGTGTAATCTCAATCAGCTGCTATAATGTCCATTATGTCTGTAGGCTCTTTTCCTTGTCACCTATCTTTTTCATATTGTACAACTTGGTCAATATACGATTCAGTAAAACACAAATATTTAAACCAGAAGTTTCAGTCCCCACTTTTAGTAAATGTTTTGCTTGGCAGAAGCTTCATTACACAATAAATGAGTCTTTTGGAAAGAGCCAACTGCTTCATATAAAACAAGCTCCTGTTCCTTTATTGCTTTAGGGGGAGAACAATGAAAATTCACTGTTACTGGCCACATCAACCTGAATGAAAGCCAAATAGGAAAATTGAAAATGATTGTCAAGTTCATCATATCTAATACAATAGAGGCAAATTAGAGTTATCTGCAGCAGCAGAAGTAGCAGCAGATTGCATTATAAATCATCATATCATTGACAGTCAATTACATTCAAAACTTTTCAAGCATGAGGCAGCGGCAGTGTTTATCTACTAACAAACTTATTCAAGCCAGAAAACACAGTGTGGGTGCAGGAGGAGAATTTCTTGGGGATCTGAAGGGTTTGCATTGAAAGGAGAGAATTTTATCAAAAAATATATTCCATGAAAGATTAGAAAGCATGAAGACTGGTTTGTTGCAAAATTCCATCTTTAAACCTAATCTGCCTTTCTTTTTGAAATGCATTAAATGCACATTTGATTTGTGACCAGGAGAGCCCTCCAGTAATGCCAACTTCTCTCTGGTCTTCTCTGCTTCATTACCACTTTTGCTTTCATAATTTTTCTAGCTCCCTTCTGAGTTCCCAGTGTTTTCCCCCCTTTCCTTGTTCTTTTGTTTCTTTGCTTGCTTTTAATTTGAAGTGTATTTTTAGTTTGTATTCAGGAACAAAGATTTTTCTGTAAATTATTCAAAGTAAGTAACCTTGCATGTTGAGAAATCAGTCCCTCACCTAATAGATATTTAATTAAATGTATTAAATAAGTCCTAATCAAATAGACTGCATAAAAATTGATATAAATTGAGAGAAAAGTCTAGACAATATTCTACCAGTTAGTTTATTTTATGAACTCTCAGAATTGGACTGAGCCTTCAGAATTAAATGCAATTTTTTCTCTACTGAAAGTTACAATGAATGTACTTTCTGGCTGTTCCCATGGGCACCAGGGAAAGCACAGAGCAGGAGCAAAAACTTCTGGTCCTCAGACGAGGGTTTGTGATTTTGCTGTAGTGCAGAAGAGGGGGAGGGTGTTCCATATGATGATCCATCTCCTTTTTTGATACACATAGAAAGCCCTGAAGCTGTAACAGAGTGTAATGCCAGGTTAGTATTGATCTTATATCCACATGCCTGTATCGAGTAGGAGAGATTGTTGGTTTTTTAGGGAGAAAGTCCTAAATTTATTTTTTTTGTAATCAAAACTGGGTAATCTCCAGAGGTTCTCTAGCACCAGGTCTCTTCATATTTTCGGAATGACTTGAAAAAACTATTGCAGTATGGCAATGAATTGGTCCAATATCAAATTTGGTATAAAGTCAAGATTGAGAATTGTGCTGCTCTTTTGCAGAATAAAAAAAAAAAAAAAA
>VWYP01004638.1:1616-12548 GCA_013400435.1 Pycnonotus jocosus
GGTCCAGGGGGACTCGGGACTGGGATCGGGAGGCGGGGGGTTTTGAGATCCGGTACGGGGGGGTCGGGAAATGCTCCGGGATCGAGAAGGCAGCGAGGCCGACTGGGATCGGGGTGTACTCCGTGACTGGGGGGAACCGGAACGGGGAGGTTGATACGGAATCGGTGGAACCGGGGCTTGGGATGCGCCGGGACCGGGAGGTGCGCTGGGATCGAGGTGATACCGGGGGCCGGGGGGTTGCTCAAGGATCGGTGGGGTCCGGTACCGAGGGTGACCAGGCCTGGGAGGTTCGTCGGTGTTGGGAAGACTGAGACCGGAGGGTGTCCCGGGATCTGGCGGACCTGTACCGGGAGAGCCCCAGCCCGGGGGTACCCAGCGCTGACAGAGGCCCGCAGGTTGCCCCCGGTGCTGGTCCCGTGCGCAGCCCCGCGCTGCATGGACTGGTACATGATGAACTGCGAGCTCCTGGCCACCTGCAGCGCCCTGGGCTACCTGGAGGGCGACGTGTACCACCGGGAGCCCGACTGCCTGGGTAGGTGGGCACCTAGGGAGGGCGATGGGGGCCGGGGACGGCGGGGACTGATGGCCCCGTGTCCCCAGAGAGCGTCAAGGACCTGATCCGGTACCTGCGGCACGAGGATGAGACCCGGGATGTGCGGCAGCAGCTGGGGGCTGCCCAGATCCTGCAGAACGATCTCCTGCCCATCCTGATGCAGTACCCCCAGGACAAAGTGCTCTTTGATGCTGTCATCAGGTATTGGGGGGCAGGTTTGTGGCCAGGGGAGGCCCTCTGGGGGCTCCTTGCTGGGCAGGGGTCCCTGACACTCCTCCGCCCCCTCACAGGTTGATGGTGAACCTGACTCAGCCAGCTCTGCTCTGCTTTGGGAAGGTGCCGGCCGATGCCACCTCCCGGCACCATTTTCTGCAGGTGCTGTCCTACCTGCAGGCCTACAAGGAGGTGAGGCTGCCCAGGGATGTGCCGTGGGCTGGGGGCTTTGCCCACCTTCCCTTGCTCACGTGGGGTCTCTGCAGGCTTTTGCCAGTGAGAAGGTGTTCGTGGTGCTCAGCGAGAAGCTCTACAACCTCCTGCAGCTGGTGAGTCCCCTGTCCTCGGGGGGCTGTGGGTGGTGTCCCTGTCAGGGGTCCCCAGGGGGCTGCAGGGTCTGTCCCTGCTGGGGCATCCTGTGGGGGCTGCAGGGTCTTTTCTTGTTTGGAATCCCCAGGAGGGTGCAGGGTCCATCCCTGCCACAGGTCCCTGGTGGGCTGTGGGGTCTGTCCCTGCTGGGGGGGTTCTATGGGGGCTGTGGGGTCTGTCCTTGCTGGAAGTCCCTCATGGGCTGCAGGGTCTGTCCTCTCACGGTGGGCCTGTGGGGTCTGTCCCTGCCAGGGGCCCCCAGGGGGCTGTGGGGTGCCCTGACAGCTGTGTCCCCCCAGGACTGGGAGCAGAGGCAGGAGGAGGACACGCTGCTGATCGAGAGGATCCTGCTGCTGGTGCGCAACGTGCTGCACGTGCCCCCCGACCCCACAGAGGAGCAGGTACCCGGACAGGGCCTTTCCCTGACTCCCTGACAGCCCTGAGGCTGCAGTGGCTCCACGGGGGACCCTGACACCCCGCCACCATCCCCAGCAGGGCGTGGACGGCGACGCCAGCGTGCACGACCGGGTGCTGTGGGCGCTGCACATCAGCGGCATGGACGACCTGCTCAAATTCCTGGCCAGCGCCCAGGTGGAGCAGCAATGGGCCCTGCACGTCCTGGAGATCATCTCCCTCATGTTCCGTGACCAGGTGAGCTGGAGCAGGGGGTGGCAGGGCAGGGAGACCCCCCCCAGAGCCCCCACAATGCTGACAAAGCTGCTGGCAGAGCCCAGAGGAGCTGGCAGCGCTGGGACAGGGGACAGCAGGGGCTGAGCACGGCGAGGACACGAGAGAGCTGGAGAACTTGAGGCAAAGGGAGCTGGCAGAAAAGAGAGCCCGGGCACTGCAGCGCCCGTCCAGGTGAGGAGGGGGCACCCCCATGGCAGGGAGGGGACCCCCGAGGTGGGGACAGCATCACTCAGCCCCTGTCCCCTGCCCAGGCATTCCCGCTTCGGTGGCTCCTACGTCCTGCAGGGCCTCAAGTCCATCGGGGACAGGGATGTGGTGTTC
Source organism: Pycnonotus jocosus (assembly GCA_013400435.1). NCBI lineage: Eukaryota > Metazoa > Chordata > Aves > Passeriformes > Pycnonotidae > Pycnonotus > Pycnonotus jocosus. The sequence continues at coordinate 3,763 of VWYP01004638.1, forward strand.
CACAAAGGGCTGCACAATGTGAGTGTGTGTGTTGGGACAGGGACATGGTGGGGGACACTGGGGACAGGGATGTGGCAGAGGTCATTGAGATGGGAATGTGGGTGGGGGACACAGGGACAGGAACATCAGTGGGACACAGACCTGGAGATGGGNGTTGGGACAGGGACAGGGTGGGGGACACTTTGGGGGATGTGGCAGAGGTCATTGAGATGGGAATGTGGGTGGAGGGCACAGGGACAGGAACATCAGTGGGAAACAGGACTGGAGATGGGGTGTGGAGCACAGAACCAGGGATGTGGTGGGGTTGCAGGACAGGGACGTGGCGTGGGACACAAGGACAGGGACATGGCGGGTGGCACAGAGCCAGGGAGGCGGCAGGGGGCACCAGGACAAAGCCACGGGGATAAACCTGACCGCTCCATCCCCTGCAGCTGAAGAGCTACACCCACGACCTGGGCAAGGAGCCCCGGCGGGTGCCCCGGCACCGCCAGGCCGCCCCCGAGTCCGAGCCCTCCCGCCGCTCCGCCCGCAACGTCCGGCTCTTCCTGCGCCACTTCTGCCAGGACTTCCTGGAGGGCTGCTACAACCGCCTGATGCTGCTGGTCAAGGTGAGGGGCTGGGAGGGCCGGGATTCCCTCTCCAGGCTGTGGGATCCTCGCTGAAACCCGCTCTGGCGGCCCCCAGGACCAGCTGGTGCGGGAGAAGGCTCAGCAGCACGATGAGACCTATTACCTGTGGGCCACCGCCTTCTTCATGGCCTTCAACCGGCGCCAAGGCTTCCGGCCCGAGCTGGTGTCCGAGACCGTGGGGGTCCGAGCCTTCCACTTCATCGAGCAGAACCTCACCACCTATTACGAGATGGCGCTGATGGACAAGAAGGAGGCAACAACCTGGGCCCGCAGGTGAGCACCTGGGATCCTCCAGGGCACCTGGGACACCCCTTGGTGCCTGGGATTCCCCTTGAGTCCCTGAGACTCCCCATGATGTCTGGGACCCCTTGGACACCTGGGATTCCCATTACCTTGAGCACCTGAGTTCCATGGTGTCTGGGATCTTCTGGACACTTGGGACCCCCACAATACCTGGGATAACCCCAGTGCCTGGGACCCCTTGGACACCTGGGATTCCCATTACCTTGAGCACCTGAGTTCCATGGTGTCTGGGATCTTCTGGACACTTGGGACCCCCACAATACCTGGGATAACCCCAGTGCCTGGGACCCCTTGGACACCTGGGAGATCCCAGCGCACCTGGGACACCCTTTGGTGTTTGGGACCCCCAAATACTTGGGATCCTCTGATGCCTGGGACCCTCTGGACACTTGGGACCCCCAGTCACCTGTGACCTCCTGGTGCCTGGAACACCCTGGGAACCCAGGAACCCCTGGGACCCTCTTGGGCATTTGGGACTCTTGGAGTGCCTGGGACCCCCCAAGTACCTGGGAACCCCCCTGGGCACCTGTGACCCCCCTGCTGCCATCCCCAGGATGCACTTGGCGCTGAAGGCGTACCAGGAGCTGCTGCGGACGGTGCAGGAGATGGACCGGTCCCCGGAGCAGGCGGTGCGGGACAGCAGCCAGGTCATCAAGAGTGAGTCCCTGTGTCCCTCTGCCCATCCCCGGGGTGTCCCTGACCCTCCCCTTCCCACTGCTCCCTCTCCTCCTTAGGCAACATCTTCTACGTGATGGAATACCGGGAGCTCTTCCTGACGCTCTTCCGCAAGTTCGACGAGACCAAGCAGCCGCGCAGCTTCCTGCGGGACCTGGTGGAGACGGCCCACCTCTTCCTCCGCATGCTGGAGCGCTTCTGCCGCGGCCGTGCCAACCTCGTGGTGCAGGTGGGATGTGCCTGCCCTGCCCTGGGGGTCCCCGGGGGTCGGGCAGCTCCTGCTGACCCCATCCTCACCCCCCGCTCCAGAGCAAACGTGTGAAGAGGAAGAAGAAGCCTCGCCCGCCCTCGGCTCCTGCCCCACCCAGCGCTGCGGAGCTGGAGCAGCTGTGGGAAGGATTGGCCCCGCAGCTCCAAGCCTGCCTGGAGGTACCAGGGAAGGGTCCAGCCCCACGGGGGGCTCTGGGGGTGTTGTTGGTGGGGCACGGGGTGACCCTGTGCTGCCCCAGGGCGAGGTGCCCCTCCCCGAGGACGTGGTGCCTTTCGACGCCGCCTCGGAGACGCCGGTGGAGGAGCAGCGGGCGGAGGCTCTGCTGCGGATCCAGGAGTGCCTGCGCGGTTCCCGCGTGCCCCACGCCCTGCGGCTGCTCCGCTCGGCCAGGTACCAGCACCGTGACGCCCAGGTGGTGCCCAGGGCGTGGGGACACAGTGCCAGCCTGTCCCCGCTGTCCCCAGGGAGGTGTGGCCCGAAGGGGACGTGTTTGGAGCCGCAGATGTGGGGCCGCCCGAGGAGACCCGGCTGCTGCGGGAGATCCTCGTCGCTCCCCTGCCCGGTGAGTCCCCATCTGTGACGCTGGGAAGCGGGAAAACTTTGGGGTGGGGCCCTGCAGACCCTCAGCACCTCCCACCACAGGGCACACCCCCGCCGAGCCCGAGGAGCCAGAGGAAGAGGAGGAGGAAGACGAGGAAGAGGAGCAGACCGTGCAGGTGTCAGAGAAAGAATTCAACTTCCTCGACTACCTGAAGCGGTGAGAAAGGTTTGGGGAGGGTCTGGGGGGGTCCTGCCGCGGGGCAGCTGCACTGATGGCACCGCTGGCAGGTTTGCCTGTGCCCCCGTGGTGCGGGCACTGGTGCTGCTGCTGCGAGGGTACGCCCGGAACAGCGCCCGCACCAACCACTGCGCCGCGCGCCTGCTGCACCGCCTGGCCCGAGACCTGCACATGGAGCCCCTGCTCTTCCAGCTCTCCCTCTTCGCCCTCTTCCACCGCCTGCTCAGCGACCCCGCGGCCGCCGCGCACCAGGTCAGGCAGGGCCCTGAGTGCCACCCCTGGGAGGGGTCTGTGCCTGCAGACCCCAGCCCTGGTCTGTGCCTGCAGACCCCAGTCCTGCTCTGTCCCTGCAGACCCCAGCCCCACTGAGTGTTCAGCAGCTCCCAGCTCTCCCAGTGTCCCCAACATCTCCCAACCCTGCTCTGTCCCTGCAGACCCCAGGCCTGCCCTGTCCCTGCAGACCCCAGCCCCACTGAGTGCCCAGCAGCTCCCAGCTCTNAGCCCCACTCTCCATCCCTGTTGTCCCCCAGCCCCTCTGTCCATCCCTGGTGTCCCCCCAGCCCTGCTCTATATTCCAAATTTCCCTCAGCCCCACTCTCTGTCCCCAGTATCCTCCAGCCCTACTTTTTTGTCCCCAGTGTCCCCCAGCCCCTCTCTCCCTCCTGCTGTCCCCAGGAGCTGGTGGCCTTGGCCAAGTTCATNGTCCCCAGTGTCCCCCAGCCCCTCTCTCCCTCCTGCTGTCCCCAGGAGCTGGTGGCCTTGGCCAAGTTCATCCTGGGCAAGTTCTTTGCGCTGGCAGCCACCAACAAAAAGGCCTTTGTGGAGCTGCTCTTCTGGAAGAGCCCGGCCACCGTCTATGAGATGACCAAGGGCTACAGCTCCCTGCAGGAGGGAGAGGGGTGAGTGGGGCCAGGGAGGGGGCTGCCACCCCCCTCTGCCCTCCCTCACCTCCCTCCTGCCCCTCCCCAGGACCACCCGGAGCCGGGTCCCCCCCTGGACCCCCCAGGAGGAGCAGGAGCTGCGGGAGCTCTACTGGAAGTACAAGGAGGTGGAAGGTACCGAGGGGTCTCTGGGGTCTCAGCGGGACCCCTGGGGGGTTGGCAGGGGCTGTGTCCCTGCATCCTCCCTGTCCCTCAGGTGGGGACATCATCGCTGCCATCCTGGCTCATCTCCCGACGGCCGGGCGGACGCGGAGGCAGGTGGTGAAGCAGCTGGTGAGGATGGGGCTGGCCAGCAGTGCCAAGGACTTCCCACGGGAGAGGTGGGTCTGGGACCCCCGGGGACAGGGCAGGGACCCCCAGGGACAGGGTAGGGACTCACCTTCCCCCAGGACAGGGACCCACGGCTGTTTCCCACCCCCAGGAAGGGCACCCGCATCGTGCTGTGGACGCAGGAGCAGGAGGAAGAGCTGACCCGGCTCTTCGAGGAGTTCCAGGGCTCGGATGGTGAGCTGGACACGGGGGGCAGACCCCCTAAAAACCCCCCCCGTAGCCTTCCCACCCTCACCCCCCTCCCCACAGACGTCCTGGGGAACATCATGAAGCACCTGACGGCGCGGCGCTCGCGGGCTCGGGTGGTGGAAAAGCTGCTGGGGCTGGGGCTGGTGGCTGAACGCAAGGAGCTGTACAAGAAACGCCGGAGGAAGAGCCATGGACCCAGCCCTGGGCAGGTAAGGGGGGGCTGGAGGGTCCCAAGGGTGCCGTCCCACCCTGGGGGCACCCAAACAGGGCCTGTCCCCATCCTGGGCACCCAAACGCTGCTGGTTCCCACAGGCTGCCACAAATGTCCCGGCCATGCCAGCCCAAGAGAGCTCAGGAGAGGATGAGGACAGCGAGGAGGAGGAAGAGGAGGATGAGGATGAAGCAGAGGAAGGCCCCATGGAGGAGCACTGGGTGCCTGAGGAAGGGGCTGGGCAGGACCTGGCGCAGCGCCTGCATCAGGAAGGTGGGAGAGGGCTCCAAACCCCCCAGCTGGGCTCGGCTGTGGGGTCGGATCCCGTTGTCACCTTTGCTGTCCCCAGGGCTGGCCGGGCCCCTGCGGTGGCTGGAGAACTGCCTGAGGAGAGTGGCAGGGGACCGTGAGGAGGATGGTGAGTGGGCTGGGGGTCGGCTGAGGGGGCTGTGGGGTTGGGGAGTCCCGCTGACGGTGCTCCCGGGCCAGGCGTGTCCCACCCGGTGCCGCTGGTGCCGCTGACGGAGGAGAACGAGGACGCCATGGAGGATCGGCGCTTCCAGACCCTGCTGAGGCAGCTGGGGCTGCGGCCCCCTGCCAGCGAGCAGGTGAGGGCACTGTCCCTGTCCCCTTGTCCCCATCCCAGTCCCCATGCCAGTCCCTGTCCCCATGCCAGTCCCAGTCTCTGTCCCTATCCCTGTCTCTATCCCTGTCCCCATCCTTGTCCCTGTCTCTATCCCTGTTCCCATCCCTGTCCCCACCCTTGTCCCCTTCCCTCTCCCCGTCCCTGTCCCCATCCCAGCCCTGCACTGTCCCCTCCCCTCTCTGCCCAGGAATCCTTCTGGCGCATCCCGGCCGCCCTCACCCCGCAGCAGCTCCGGCGCGTGGCTGCCTCCATCGCCCACCGTGGCCCCTCAGGGTCCCCCCAGGACCCACCAGAGCCACCCAGCTGTCCCCAGGACCCGGCTCCAGGTGAGGGGTGTGGGGCTGAGGGTGTGGGACCCCCCAGGTGTGGGGCTGGCTCTGAGCCCCCTCTCCTTGTGCCCCACAGCGGAGCCGCTGCCGGCAGGGCTGGGATCAGACTCGGACAGGTGAGTCCCCTTCTCAGCTTGGGGCTCCTCTCTCCCTGGTTTGGGGGGGTCTTCTCCCTGCCTGGGGAGGGGATCCAGCCCCATAAGTTCTCCCTATGTGGGGCTGAGCTGTGCCAACCCCTACAGCGAGGAGCCCGTCCCTGTCCCCGTTCCTGTCCCCAGCCCGGTGCAGCCACGCCCCAAGAGGCGCCGGGAGCTCGCCAGCGAGGATGAGGATGAGGATGGTGAGGCTCAAGGTGGGTTCAGCCCCTCTGCTCTCTCCTAAGGGTGCTCTGGGTGTCACCAGGAGCACGGCTGGGTCAGGGCTGTCCTGTCCCTGTCCCCTTTGTCACATCCCTGGGGGGCTCAGCCCTCTCCCCACTCCATCCACAGACACCGAGCCGGCCCCTGCAGCTCCCTGCTCTGAGGAGGATGAGGAGGATGAAGATCCACAGCCCCGGGGGAGGCGGAAACGCATCCGCTGCCTGGAGGAGGAAGAGGAGGATTGAGTGCCTCCCCATACCCTGCCTGTGCCCAGGCCCTGTGCTGTTTCCTGCGCCTTTTTGCAGATTTTATTGGATTTCTGCAGGATTTCTGCAGTTTTTTCTGGGGTTTCTACAGGTTTTCTTGGGGTTTCTGCAGGTTTTCTTCTGCGGGTTTTGATGCTGTTTTTAAAGGCTGCGCAAGCAACCAATTTCTCCACCCTCCCCTCCTTCCCTTGGTGCTACCATCTCCCTGTTTTACCCCAAATTCCCTCTTTTTCCTCAGCTGTTGGGGTTTTTCTTCTTTTCCTAAATCTTTTTAAATCTGGACAGGGCCTAAATAAATAAAAGATGACTTTTGGCCTTCTTGAGGGTGTGTGGGTCTGCAGGGGGGCTGGGGGCTCGAGCCTCCCTGGCCTCAGGGAGTGCCCAGTCCCGGACATGTCGCAATTCCCTGATAACAACGGCCATAAAGGGGTCACGGGACCGGCCCCGGCCACAGCGACCAGACAGGGCAGGGGACAGCAGCGAACGGGTGAGCCAGGGCACGGCAGGGGGATCATTGGGGGGCTGCACCCACGGGGGTCTAACAGGGCTCTGCCCTTCTCCCACCACCTCCACAGACCCTCCACCATGCCCCGGCTTCTGCTCTTCCTCCCTCTCCTCAGCCGCGCCATCGCCGTGTCCGTGGTCACCCCCGGGCTGAGTGACCGGGAGCTGCTGGCCGAGCTGCTGGGGCCGGCAGAGCCCACCCCACCGCGCCCACCGGGTCTCCCGTGCCAAACCCTTCTCCCCGACACCCTGCCCGGCTTCTCCCGGCTGCCTCGTCTCCCCCGCGGGCTGGTCCGTGCCGCCCTGGCCCTGGCGCTGCGAGGAGCCGGCTGTGCCCCCCAAGCCGAGGTTGAGGCGCTGGAGCTGCAGCGGGAGCTGGGCACCCCCACGGCCGCGGCGCTGCTGCGGGGGCTGGCGCGGGTACCGAGCGCTCCGGCTCCCCGCCCGCTGGCACTGCTGCTGCTCAGCCTGGCACACCCGGGGGGCTCTGCTTGTGTGGATCCCACCCAGCTCCGGAGCCCCGCGCCCGGCACGGAGCCCACGCCGCTCTCGGATCAGCGAGTCCGGGAATTCCCGGGGCTCCGGTTGTGCCGCGGTGCCGCCCGGCGCCGGAGGGAGGATGAGGATGCCTGCAGCCCGGCGGGGGAGAGAGAAGCCCACCAGGTGCTGGAGTGGGTGCCGGGAGTCAGCATCTTCTACAACCTGGGCACCAGCGTCTACTTCGCCTTCCAGGGCTGCGAGGCCAAGGCGTCCACACGGGCGCTGGAGGCCGCCGAGGATTTGGGTTACGCCGGGCTGGCCGCGCTCACCGGGGGTCTGGGGGGGCCCGTGGCCATGGGGGTGCAGCTGGGGCTGCAGCCGGGGCTCAAGGCCGGCGTGCGGGCACTCATCGGGTACTTCACGTCGGCCGGGGAGCCCTCGCCGGTGCCCACTGCGCACAGCGGCCCCGTGGTCATCGTCTGAATAAAGGGCACGTGTGGCAGCTGGCGCTGGGTCTTTGTTTGGGGCGGCTGGGGACAGATCGATGCGGGGTCACCCCGCTCTGGGGCGCCGGGACCTTGGCCACGTGGTGGCCCGAGGCACGTGGTGGCAGCTGGGCTGGGCTTGTCCCTGTCTGTCTGTGGCTCTGTCCCCATCCTGTCACTATAGCCCCAGCCCTGTCTCTAAAACCTGTCCATCCCAGTGGCTACACTGCCTTGTCCCTGCCCCCAGGGCTCTTTCCCTCTCTCTCTCCAGCCTGTCGCTGTCCCCAGGGCTCTGTGTCCCTCTCCCCATGGCCCTGATGCTGTCCCCATCCCTGCAGTTTCTCCCTGTCTCTCTGAATTTACCCCTGTCCCCACAGCTTGTCAGTGTCCCCACAGCTCTGCCTCTGTCCCCATAGCTGTGTCATCGCTGTCCCCATGGCTCGTTCCCATCCCCATGGCCTGTCCCCATGACTCTACTCCTGTTCCCAGGGCTCTGTCCCTGTTCCTATAACCTGTCCCTATAGCTCTGTCTTAGTCTCTGCAGCCTGTCCCCGTCCCCATGGCTCTGTCACTGTCCCCACGGCTGTCCCCATCCCGCTGGCTCTGTCCCCCTGCCCCAATGGCTCTATCCCTGTCCTTACGGCCTGTCCCGGTCCCCTCCGTCTCTGTCCCTGTCCCCCCGCCCATCCCGGTCCCACTAACCCCGCCCCCACGGCCACGCCCCACAATTTACCCCATGTGGCCCCGCCCCCTGTGTGACGTCAACTTGGGGAAATGAACCCCTGCAGGTGAAAGCAGCCGCTCGCGGGGGCGTGACCGCGGCGCCGCGCTCCACCAATCACCGAGCACAGAGGAAGGAGGGGGCGTGGCATCGGCACTGAGCTCCGCCAATCACCGCACAGAGCGGAGCAGGGGGCGTGGCCAGCCCGCCTTCCTGCTCCGGTGGTGGCGGAGGTGGGTCCGGGGCCCCGGGAGGAGATTGGGGGTCCCGGGGGGGAACATGGGCGGTTCTGGAGCGCGGGGGCTCCCGAGGGAGGGGCGCACAGGCAGGAGGTCCCGGCTGGGGGACAGAAAGCGTCCCCTGGAGGGCTGTCCCGCTGGGCCGAGGGGTGTTTAGGGGCACTCGTCCCTGCGGGAAGGACACTTGGGGTGCCCGAGGGGCTCAATGGGGGTCCGGTCTCGGGGGACCTCTGAGGAGGGGCTTGGGGTGCTGCATAAGGGGCGCTGGGAGCCGTCGTGGTGGACGCTATGTGTGTGCGCCCCGCCCCGGGTGAGGAACTCACCTCGGCTTACCCCCTGCACCCACCGCAGGACGCGGCTGCCGGCCCGCCAGGGACCCCCGGGAACTGCCGGGGCTGAACCAGAGGAGAGGGACCCCCGGGACCACCCA
>VWYP01004642.1:13029-23661 GCA_013400435.1 Pycnonotus jocosus
TTTTTTTTAATAAGCTACCCCACTTCAAAGGAGAGCATGGCCCCTTCTGATCACTTGCATGGAACACCACGGACTATGGTCCTGCACAATTGTAAGGTCACAACAAATCATGCACCTCGAACAATTAAACCATTCCCCTTGGAAAAGCTGGATGATTTCATTTAGGGAAATGGAGTCTAGATAAAAAGGGCAGGAGGACCTCCAAATAGTTCCATGTCCTTAAAATGAGATTAAAAAATGGAGGGAGATGTTGGTGTCAGATAAGATCACATGCAAAGAGTCATTCTAACTGCATTTCAGACAGTTGGTGTAATCAGGCAGTAGGTTAATGGAAAGGAGGCAACTATATTGCCAAGGAGCAGGAAAAAAAAAGGGTGATTTAAGAGTCCACTAAAGTATTATCCAGAGACTAGTTTCAAAAAACCCAAGCTAAACTACCAGGGAAAAAAGCTAGGAATAACACGAGAGGGAAAGGCAACCAGAACAATGTCACAAAGAAACTTCTCAGCCTCTTTGTCTTGTTAAATGAATGACCCTTACTGATCGAAAACTGAAATACTACAGCTCACTGATGGACCTGACACTTGACCCCTCTCACTAATTAGGGATGGAATCTGGAAACTACAGCACTTATTTGCTTTCAGCAGCATTCTTTAGGGCCATAACAATTTTTGTGATTGCTTTATGGGCAGAGGTTTTTTTACTATGAAGGGACCAGATGAAAATAAAGCCAGCAAAATGACTACAGGCAGCACTTGGGTAGAGGAAAGCTAAACTTCAGATGACCTTGGTCTCACTCTGGCTTGCACATGCCTGGTGTTTTCAAAACAGATGTTCTTCAAAAGCGTGTTCCCTGGGAAGAGTTTCAGATCCTCAAAAGTTGTGCATTCCCCACAAGGCCCTAAACAGACCCAAAAAAAGGGGAACGTGTGGGATCAGCCCTTGAGTATTGGAGGCAAACACTTGATGTTGCACCAGTTCTGTGATTCTGGGTTCAAGAGCACCAAGCTGCTGTATCTGGATCTCCCTACCCTCAATAAATCTCTCCTTTTATAGGATTAGAAAATGGCCCTCTACACATTTATGTTTTATGCCTGGTATTTTTAGTTGCAAATATTTCCAATTAAAACAATGCTTCTGGGCGTGTGAGTGCAATTCGAGGCACCGAATCAGCTTTCATATTACACAATAAAGCAATAATAATAAAACATTTCCAGAACAAATACTAACCCATGCACTCAGCCTCACACTGGCAAAAGCCTTTCTAGAAGACCATAATGATGCATTAATTAGTTCTGAATGATGATATTGCTAATATACAATGGCTTGCTAGCTGAGAAACTCACATTAAACAGAGCACGTGTACTCCCTGCTTCCTTCACACATCACAGTCAAACTCGGTCATTTATTTGCATTATTTCTCTCCTCATCTCAGGTAAGCAAGCAGGTTAAATGGTAATCAAAACAAGAAGCCTCATACTGGACATTTTTACTCATGCAAATGAGTAAAAACTTTGTGACTTTGAGTCACAAATTTTCTTAAATGTAACTTCATGTGCAATACAATAAAGCAGCTTATGAGCTCAGTGACTTGCAGCAGTTCTAAAGAATAATTGATTTCAGGAAAAAAAAAGGCTGTAAATTAAGACCATCCTCCAGCTCTAGAATCCCACCTAGACCTTAAAAACTTCCTTTTGAAACAAGTTTTGCTCCATCAAACTCGGGTGAGATCACAGCAACTCTACTTGAGTGCCTCAAACCGCAGCCAGCCCAAGCTGTGCACCACCCAGGTGTCAAGCAGGTGTGCATGGGACCATTTTATTGCAGGGTTCAATGATCAGAAAAATCTAAAAGGGAAATGGGGACGTGTTGCCCCAGGAATTACGTGTAACCTTTTTCGTGACAGAAGTGTGATGTATGGACTATATTCAAAGAAAGAGGGAAAAAAAATATTTTATCATTAACAATAGCCCTGCATTCAAAAATAAATCAGTCCAGCTACAAAGACTAGTTGGTTTTTTACTGGTGACAAACACCCTTTTCCTAAAGCACATTTACAAAAGGCAAACACAGCCAAAAAAACATGGTGATGTGTTTTTGTATATTGCTGTGGATTAAATTAGGCAATTCCTAATTACTTGCAATCTATTCAAGTTATATTGCATGATAACAAAAAAAATTACATTGTTCCCTTTTTTCCCCCCTCAGTTTTTTCCTGGACATTTCTTTCCTTTGTTTATCTCTGTCTAACAATAATGCAAGTTTATATAAAAAAGTGAGGACTTTAGGAAGTCCAAGAGATACAGTCATCCATTTCCACTAGAAACTCTGATAATTCTGCTAATACTATTCCTGATATTGAATAACTGTAAAAGCTTTATTAGAGCTTGCATATCATCACAAAAGAGTGAAGACCTAATGCAGCCAGGTTTCAGGAGAAGCTGCTGTGTGCATTAATCAACGTGCTGCTCTACCCTTATCTATGATTCTTCATTAAAATCATTGTCTTATCTGATAAGCAACTGCTGTTTGCTAAAAGATAATGGTTTTTACAGCCACCACATCTTCATGTGCCTATGCTGTCCAAATTAAGCATTACTTTCACTTCATTGCAAAGAATTTTCTTTTTGCAGTATATTGGTAAAAAATGAAACGTCAAGCCCATCCTTGAATCAGCAACTCCCTATTTACCAGAGCTGGCAAACCAGGCAGAAAAAATGGGATATTCCAAGGTCTTTTAAATGTGGCAATGCAGTAGCAAGGTAAGACTAGCAATGCCAACACCTGATGGCGAGCAGTACTTTTAAAAAAATGCAGCACCAGCTGTAGGAATGGGCTAATTCATACCATGAAATGAAAAATCCCCAGGAACTACAAACAGACCACAAGACTGAGCTGATTTTTCCCAGGTCAATAAAGCAACAATATAAAGTCACATGTTATGACTTGTGGGTCTGGATCGTTTTCACTTTAATTTTTGGGGTGCATTTTTGCTCTGGGTGATGAGCACACTGAGTGTTGATTACACAGACGTGATTTACACTCAAACTTTTTATTGCACCTCTTTTTTTCATGTCCCCATCTCCTTTGGATGAAGCTTTCCTGGGCCAACCTCAAAAAGGCTCACTGCTTTCCCCAGGCCCCAAGCAAGTGCTCTAACAGATAATTGATATTTAACCTCAGATCAGAGCTGAAGAATTTCAGAAATAAATGACTATGGGAAAAAATTTAAAACTTTTAAAACTTTTCAAAAAACTCTAGAATAACACTAAATCCTATCGCAGAAACACCTGCAACTTCCAACCAAACAATACTCAAACAAAAAAGCCGGCTGTAATCAACCAATGAAAAATAGAAACTCTCTTAATTTATTAATCTAATTAATTTACTCCCTGTATTTATTAAAATAATTGCATTGGTTTCTCAAGGGGAATTACACTCCCTACAGTTCTCCTTAACACGTGTCCTAGGCAAAATCTTCAATATTTTATCGCCATAACTGAAAAAATATTTTTGGTGTATTCCTACTCTATAATAAACTGTCATCATAAACAAGGTGCTGTGATTTTTAAGTGATAAAAACACAGCAGGGGAACAGAAAGGGGATGTGATAATTCTGACAATAAAGTTTGCACTGCTGCTCCAAAAGTCCGAGTAATGGCAGCTCTTGCCAGACTTTACAAGACAATTTCCTACTAGATCAGGACATCATGGAATGCTTTATAGGAAAAGAAAGTAAAATGTCTGATGTAGACAAAACTTTAACAAAACATTTTGGAAATAAAGGAGGCCTCAAATGCAACTGTAATTCAGTATATAAAACATCAATGACACAGTCACAACAAATTGAGCACACTCAGTTTACTCCAAACAGCAAGACAAGCACTGTAGGGGAGAGAGAGTGAAAGACAGAGAGGAAAATGCATAACATTTTTTGGTATGAGATTTCTAAAATTATTTGATTCAACTGTCTGTTAAAAAGCAGCTAAACACACCACTTATAGTCATCACAGTGTTATGGATATGATTTTATCTGTGCTTCCACTGTAAATGTGAAGTGATTCACAGCAAATCAGAGCCCATAATGTAAGATTTCTGGGGAAATTGCAGCCTTGTGTCAATCTGCTACACATGAGTAAATTTCACATTCAAAGAACCTGTGATTACACTTATTCCTTGTTTTAAATGGGCAAGGTTCTCACAGCTTTCATGTACAAAGTGCAAGAACCCAAAGTTGGTTGAAGAATCAAAAATGTCAGCATTGGTACAAACTTGCATCAAATTATACCTGGGGAGACGTCCCAGGGAAAGCTGAAGGTGAAAGGCACTTTTTAAAATCTCACACAGAAGGGATACAGTAAGTTAAACCCTTTTAACTTCCTTTAAATTTTAAACCCTGGCAGAGAGAAAATAACATCCCCAGCATTGCAAACAGTGGGAATGTGGTAAGAAGGAAGTTTGAGACCTTCAATGCAGAAAAAGAAATTTTTACGTGATACCTTTCTGGGTGAAGCTCTAGCAAGGTAAACCCTTAATACTCGAACATTTTCTTTCTAGATCTAAACAACTGGGTAGGTTTCCCTTCATCTCGGGGACTGAGGAATGCTCAAACCATGTTCTCCTTCTTGTTTAAAGAGAAAACTGGAAAGGGAGCTAAAAGATATGGAACTCCAAAGGAAAGGAATTTGTTTTAAAAAAACAATCCTGAAAAGGCTGCCCAAATGTTCTCATGCTTTATTTAGATGTCAGAATATATTGCACCAATTTCCAATCTCCTAAACCTAGATAAAGAACAACAAACTAATTAAGAAAGTAAAGAATAAGTGGCTGGCAACAAAACTGCAGAAGTGACAGCTTGGTAAGTCATCTTAATCAAGTATTATCATGGTAACAGAGTAGACCTCTGATTTTTGACTCATGTCACAAATTGCATCGTGACAGCTCTGTTGAGAACTCCTTTTTTCCTCTGACAAGCTCTTGTTTTCACATCTGGAAGAAAGGGGTGACCAGAAGTTCAAAATTCAGTGCTCTGAAAAGTGCATGACTGAAAATACTTAAGGAGCAGCAGTGAAGGATGTTGGGATTTAAAAGGCAGGTTCCTGGAGCCTTGGTGATTCCCCAGTTCTCAGTGCCTCTTCTTAACCTTGCCCAGCACACCCTTCTAGAGCTGCTCTTTCAGCAGCTGAAAGAGCAGCTCTAGAAGATCAGATTTAGATCTAAGGCACAAGCAGATAAAGATATTAAAACCTTGAAAGACAGCAAGGAAAAGATTCCTCCCGAGATCTCATGATCTTAACTAACAGGATGGTCCATGTGCATTTTGTTGACATATTACCAACAAGTATAAAAAGCTTTGTCCTACACTTTTTACATTTCCTAATCCATTCTCATCCAACAAAATATTGAGGAATGCAGAGGGAAGTTCCACAAAGTTATTCATCATGATTCCTCCCACCTCCAGGCTTTTCATTTATTCATGGTAGGTGATGCAAAGCCCTTCTGAGTGGTTCCTCTCAGTTTGCTGTAGAGACATCCTACAGTGATTACACTCAGAAGAGCAGGACAACATCAAAGCAGAGAAAACCCTTGGACTTAACTCCTGTTTGGAGTTCATGATAAAGTGAAATACTGCCTAAATACTTAGCTTGATTACAGTATATTTACTCTACCACACCTCAATTAACCATACTTTCATTGACTACTGTTCTAGCACTTGTTGCTGGTATGTAATCTGCTGCCTGCCTGTAAACAAAGGACAAATTTAGGTAGCTAAATTACTTTGTTTAACCCCTGTTCTTTAAATGGCATGCTGTTGAGATATCACTGTCCTTGGTAAACACCCAGGCACAGAAAAAGCCATAAATGCACGGTGATATCCAACACAACATAAAGAGGAAGGACTCACATTATTTTTTCCCACAGCCTGTAGGCATGCACCCACATACACTCTGGGCTCCACTGTGAATAAGCTCCCTCCTGTGCAATTTCCAAGGAGGAAAATCTCTCCTGATTAGTTTTAAACATTACATTAAACAAGGCAACAAATATTGGGTTATACAATACGTATGCTTTTTTCCCTTTTTTTATATACAATGCATCCTATGCAGCAGTGATCTGCTCAGAGGGATGTTCTGGGTTGCCTTAAACTTTTACTCTCACTTTCCATGTAACATTCAAACAAACAAAAAGATAACTGCTCCTTGAACAAGGTCAGAGAGGTCTGCAGATGTTTTATTTCCTCAGCTCGCCTCTGACTCCACGTTGCTTTGCAAATCAGATGCTAGATATATTTTGATTATTTTGTGCTTTAATGGATCATGTGCAAAGAGTCCACCCTTCACATCATAGCCATTAATTTTTTCTGGAGTCTGATGGCAAAAGCAGGTAGAAGGGTGTGTGTGTGTGCGTGTGCACACCAGTGTATACATGTGTGCTGATTGAAAAGTGATGGATTATTTTCATGTGGTAAGAAACACAATGTTTTCTTTAGCACAGCAGGATATTCTGTTTGCAAGGTCTAACAGTGAAATATTATGCATATCTGGAGCTGGCTCACTGCCAAAAACCTAACAGCAGAAATCAGAAGAGATTTTTGAATCTGAATCTTAAAAAACCAGCACAGCCCTACAAAGCAACTAATGAGACATTCAAAACAGAAAAGCACTTGTACTAAAGCATGATTGCTGTCATATATGTCATCATTTACAAAACAGTAAATAATTATTCATCTAAAATGTTACCTTGAACTTCAATTTAAAATATAAATATATTTCCAATGACTTCTACATCTGTGCTGATACAGGTTTATTTATCATGACCCAAAGTAAATTAGGTGATAGATTTCCCAAGCTCAAAGAAGCAACCACTTGAGAGGCAGGTACAATTAAAAAAAAAAAAGAAAAAAACCAGGAAAAATAAAAGAGAAAAAAATAAAACCTGCATAACCTCAAAACACCAAATGCATGAGAACTGTAGCACACCAAACTGGAACATACTAGCCCAGGAAAACACCAGAATATTCTCATTCAGCTCTTGGGAGAGAGGATGGGGCTGTGCATAAAATTCAACCAAAGGGAGCTGGGCTGGGCTCCAATCAGACACTGCTGGAGCTGGTTGGAGTTTTGTCATTCACTTCATTGATGGACAAGCCAAGCATTGCCCTTTAAAATTCAGGCTTTGAGGCCTTGTTTTAGCACTAAAGTCCAATTAAATAGGATGGGAGAAATATCAGAGTACAGTCAACACTCTGATCCTTACAAATGTGGTTCCTAGGAAAAGGCAAAAAGAAATTCACAGGATGATGGTGGGCTTGATTCCCACAGCACACACTGTTGTGCAAAGACTCAGTTCCAGGGGACGTGACTTTCAGCATGGGATCTGTAAAAAACAACTCTTCCCTTGGTGTGCACTCATTCCTTGATCAATTTATTGCACTTGACTAATTACTGGATAACACCAGACACTGTGGGTAAAGGAATATATATATATATATATATGCATTTGTATGTGACCAAGTGAAGATGTTATTTACCCCCAGCAAGCCCTTCTGGAAAATCTCCCTCAAGCTCTCATGGAGCATCTTTATTTCCACTGCCTCCCTTTTATCACCAGATCTTTCACACTGGGGTTCAGAAAATGCTTACGGTACTGGGAGAGTTTATTAAAAACAGCCCGGTGGTTTTATCAACAGAGTTAATATTCTAAGAGCAAGAAGATTTAGTGTCAGGACACAATCAACGTCTGGACTATTAATATGGAAACTGCAGCATTTTGAAAAAGGAACTCAGGATATGTATTTAATAAACTTCCAAAGTAAATCACGTCTGTTTCTATAATCTGATTTTTTCTAAAAAAAAAAATGAGACAAAGCCTACTGGAAATTTAAAAACCATAACGGTAAGAAGAAAATATTTTTGAATACTCTGAATATAGAGTTTTTTGCTTGCCCTGTTGCATTTCTTTTGACATGTTACCTCAGGACCCTTATTTTGAAACCATTAGAAACTGGTTTGAAGTAACAACTGTTCCTGCCCAAAAAAAAAAAGGGTCCACCAAGTGATGAATTGCCATTTTCATCTGGCAGGATACATTACTATTGGGAATTTTCTGCTAAGTTTCCACTAAGGATTTTCATTGTTATGTTTTGATACACAGAAGTTGACTGGCACATCTTTTCAAAATCTTTCTTGTATTTTCCAAACATAACTAGCGTATAAAAAGAACCATAATATGTATTATGGGAAAGCAGCACAGCGATATAAAAGACTTCCATACTAAGAGCAGACGGAAAATGGTAGTTATTATTAATTTAGAAAAAACAAAAGAGCTACCCAGCATTTCAGTAATGTGGCAAGTTGTGTGCTATTGAGGGAAAGAGGATTTTATAATTGGATTTTAGAGTAATTTAGGAGACGAGATAAGCTGTAATGGTTGCATATTAGAGGTTAAAACTACAGCAGAAACTCATAACGTAAGGGTTCATTGCACTGAGGAAAACAGAACAAAGGAAACAATACAGGAGCAGCCCTGGCATAGGTAGCAGCAAGGTAAGTGTGGGCTACACAAAACTGAGAGAATTTTATATTAACATCCACTTAAACAGCTATCAAGCAGCATTCCTTCCCTTCACAAGGGGCTCCTCAAAAAAAAAGAAAAAAAAAGAAAAAAAAAAGAAAATTATGTATACACATATATATTATCCTATGTATAACAGGGTAGGAATGGTACTTCCTAACCTGTGCAGGCAGTAAAGCTGATTTTAGGAGAGGACAGAATGACAGTAAGAATTTACGTCTTCCTCGCTAATAATGGCAAAAGAATGTCTCACAATGCCACAGCACAAAACTTTTGCATGAGGAAACACTGAAATTTCAGGACACAACAGCTCTGGAGAGTGGAGGGGGGTGCTTTTCCCTACTAATTCTTCCCTGACCAAACAGAGACACAGCAGAAGACAAAGACCTCTCTCTGAGGGGCTCTCACAGATCTCTGTGCAGCTCCCACCTTCTCTGAAGGCTGAAACTCTTTTCCCCCCTCTCCATCTGTCAAGTCCAAACTTGAGCTGACCCAACCTCCAGAGCTTCCATCCACTTCTGGAGCATCCAAACCACGCAGGCAGCGCTGTGCCAGTGGAGAGGAGGGAGACAAGGAGCCAGAAACAAAGGCTGGGCCATCAAAGCCCTGCAGAGCAGAGCTTGAGACAAGCATCCAAGTGATCTTAGCTCACAAGCATTAAGTGATCACTGATAATCCTTTTCTGGGACCCACTGTCTGCCTGCAGGAAGCCTGGTTGACACAGTGCCCCCAGCAAGGCAGGCTCCTGACCTGAGCCAGCAGGCCTGGGTGCAACACAAGGGAAAGGCAGATTCCTTTTTAAATATAAGCTGCTGCATCCCTGCAATCTGCAGTATGTCAGCCAGCCAGCCAAGTGCCATTATTTTGTTGGGGATGGGAGAGAAAGGGAGGAATATTCTCCAGTGGTTTTTCCAGGCTGATAGCAGAACACGCTTTTGGTTTCCATCACAGACAGATTCAGCTGCAAAATGGAGCAGTTGTGACCAAGTTCTCAGTTCTGACAAGTGAGCACAGGCTCAAGATCAGTTGCTTTATACTACATGAAGACCCAGCCTTGGATTTTTCCAAACCAGGTGTCTAATTCTTTTTTTCTTTTTTTTTTTTTTTTGGTGGGACTTTGCCAACACTGAGATATTTTATGTTTGCCAGCTGCCAGTCTCAGCTTGGAAAGCGTTGCTTCCTCACTTAGTGATGCAACTCCATAGGCATAGCAAATTATGTACACGTTTGGCAAGCAGCTTTGAAAAGGGAAAAAAAAAAAAAGAAAAAGAAAAAAATGTGTATCCTATGCCAAGAAATGCAAAAAAGTGCAAAAATACAGTAGTTTATCAGAAGAAAACAGTTTCCCCTCCTGTTTGCCTTCCAAGAGTTTAGCTGGGGAATGTTCACCTGAGCAATCTAAACTCTCGACATTCCAGAGGTAAAGGGGAGGGGGGGGAGTAAAAGAAAGAAAACAAGCAAGCAGATCATTCTGCACGGTGAATTCCCGTGCTGTGGCTTCTCCCAGCGAACAGAGCACCGCTGCTCACCGGCAGGGTAAATAACCCAAGCCTTGAGGAAGCAAAAAATCTCGTTTTAGAGAGTGCAGGCTCACTCCTGCTGTCCTTAGGATGAAGGAAACCTCCAAGTTGGAAATGCTCCTTCGTTACCAGTGCTTGGCTACCCCCTGCTGGGCTCCCACGGCTCGGAGCCTTCTGCTCCATCAGGCTGCAAAGCATCCCAAACACTCCGGGTTCACCGCTGGGGTCAGCTTCCCAAACCAAACCAGGCTTTACCCCTGCTCTGTACCGAAAACCATGTCACAATGGTCAGCTGAAATCACAGGGATTGGCTGCTCATCATACTGCAAGATTCTAGTTTATATTATTAGGGGGTTTTTGTATTAATTATTGGTGGTTTTAATATTAATTATTGGGGTTTTATATTAATTATTTGGTCTCTATATTAATTTTTAAATAGCAATTATTGGTATTTTTACATTAATTATTGGTAATTTTTTACATTAATTACTAGTAATTATTTATATTAATTTTTGGGGGGTTTTTCATATATTATTGG
>VWYP01004652.1:250-20823 GCA_013400435.1 Pycnonotus jocosus
GAAC
The DNA here is from genome assembly GCA_013400435.1 of Pycnonotus jocosus. NCBI lineage: Eukaryota > Metazoa > Chordata > Aves > Passeriformes > Pycnonotidae > Pycnonotus > Pycnonotus jocosus. The sequence goes on from VWYP01004652.1 coordinate 255, forward strand.
TGGGTTCACATTGAAGGATTTGCTGGCAGGAGTACTATCTTTTGTTTAATAAATAGATGTGATAGGGACAAGAAGTTAAGTTTGGGAACATGATTTCTTCATGGTACCCCTTATCAGGTGGATTCTATATGTGATAGTGCTTGCATCTCCTTAGGGTTGGTATTCAACTGAAAGAGGAAATGACAAAAAAGTTATATCACAAAAGAAATTTCATTTTTAGCAGCATTTCTACTTTTTTCTACCTATTTCTACCTATTTCTACCTATTTCTACTAAAATATGACTAGCTTCAGTCTCTAGAATAGTTTGGGGCAGGTACATGCTCTATGTGAGAGCTGAAGCTATTTTAATCAACATTATTTTTATGTGTGGGAAAAACAAAAAAGTAAAATAAAATCCATTTCTGTGTATCTTATTCTTGAGACATTTAAAAAATATTTTGTCCTCATTATGAAAGAAGACTTTCTCAGTCAGAGTCATTATTTATGGTTATAAATGATTCAATTAACATTAATGAACATTTTGCACAGTTGTTCCCAGTGAAATGTGTGTAGCCAAGCTTTAGAGGATACTCATCTCAGAAAGAAAAATGAGGAAAAAAAAGAGAAGTGTGTTTATTATAATTGAAAGGAACATGACTTTATCTGCTAACCCAAATTATGTATACTAATCTGGTCATTCTTACACTGAGCTCATATCTTGGGGTTTAAACACAAAGCACAGAGACCTTAAAGAAAGATAGATATCTGACCCATGGCCAGGGACCTGTGAGGCCTACACTGGTAGGCTGAGAGAAGTACAGAAAAGGTCCTGAAATCTAGGGCAGGCTCATTATCCATGAAACATTGCAAAATGTTTGCTATCCTATCCTAAAAATATGATTCTCCCTCTGTTTGTGAGCAGGATGCCAATGTGTCTGGATGTCTCAGTATCAGTATATTCAGTAGATATGTTACAGAAGTGATTCTCAGAAGAAATGATTGATGCCTTTTGTGCTACAGGAAGAAAATGGTCCAATATTGGAGGCACAGATGATTTAAAGCCAGAATAGACAGCTCAGTATTAGTCATAAATTTATTTTTCAATATTCAGGCCAATGTATTAGCAAACAGCAAAATGTGGCTCACACACCTATGAGAACAGTTTTAATGAAGAATTTTATTCAAGCTTATTTCGTTACTGTTTTCTTGGTAGTGTGAACTGTGAATTAAGTTGAATACAAAAGGTTTTCACTGCACTGAATTACCTGTTTCACCTTGAAAAGCCACATGAAATGAAGCTCTTAAAGCCTTTTGAAAATGACCTTTTTCCTCAGCAATGATTTATCTTTCCCCTCGAAAATCCCTTTTACAAAAGGGAGTATGATTAAAGGAAGCCAAGCAGCACAAACACTCGGTGAAGATCCTGCTTATCTGGAACTCACTTGACAATGTATGTTTTGGGGGTCGGGAATGCTGCAGGTTCAAGGGATAATTCTGCCTTTCAAGCACTTCAATTTATTTCATGCCTGAGCACTGTCATTGTATGCAGACAAGATGAAACGCATCGTTGTGTAAAGAAATTGAAATGAAATCCTACTTGACCCAGCAGGATGGGGCATTATGTTTGACTCAGTAGTGATTCCTGGAATAATATCTAATTCCAGGAGGAAAATTTCTTGATATGGCCACCTGCTGTGAGTGTCTTTGTCCAGGGATCACAAGTTGTTCTGGGTGACTGGGCTCAGGACATGCCTAGAAGAAAGCAGCCAGCCTCCTGCTGGCATTTAGATCTCTTCATTTTCTGTATGCTGCCATTCAGTGGGAATGAGTGAATGAAGAGCGGGAAAAGCTGAAGCACTTCCACAGGAAGACACATGCTCCAGCCGAAATGAGAGCTAAAACCCATTTGACCCAGGTTTCTCTTGCAGCTTTCTTGAGGAGAGGGGAAATCTGAAATTAAGAGTCATTGAGTTTTTACCTTGACAGGCGAATTTTATTTTTTTTTTCCACACAGGCCAGTCACTGGGATATCATTTCCCATTCATTCCCTGTGAAGTGCTTACTTTGAAAAGGCTGCACACCACCAGATTAAATAAAATGGGAGCACTCCATGTCTCACAAGAGGGAATCGTGCAGACGGCTTTATTACTTCTGTCAGAGAACAAAGGTTTTCCCAGCATGTGAGGGATTATTAGGCCAGCAGCAAATAAACGGAATGTGCAGTGTTAAAACTTCAAATATGACTAACAGAGACAAGACGGGGGGGAGAATCCATAATTGATTTGTCTGCTGCTACAGTAGGAAGAATAAGATTATTCAGGTGATGCCACCTAGCTAGCTTCACTGTTAGGACAGAATCCAATTTTGGTGAAAAAATTGCATAATACACAAAATACACTAATGCAATTACCACAGAAATGGATAATTAACTCCTCCCTCAGACAGTCTATATGTATAATATCAATATATTTTTATATACATTAGAAGTAAAGTTTATTCAAAATAGGGAAAATATCAGCCGTTTCTTCCCTTTACTATTCCTTTAAAATATTTTGCATGTTCTTTAGAATATCCAGCCTTTAGTTTTTTAGTTGACTAAATGTTTCTTTTTTGTTCATGCATGCTAATGCAGGTTGTCCGGTCCTTTTTTCCTCTATTTCTTTTTTCCCTTTTAATAGGTTTTTAACAGAAAAACCCTGCTCTTATTCTCCCTCTCTTGCCATTTTCTCTACCCTTAAATGTTATTACATTTACCAACTGGAGTGGAGGTCAAGAAATTTTCATTCATTCCTTTGGTCTGAGATGCCATATTTTCTGCATTGGCAGCTTTATACAGCATGGCTGAGAGGATTGATTGCACAAATACTATCTATGCTATGGCATGAGTGAGTTTCTGAATATCATGAGCACTGTAGAAGGTCATATCTTGTAAATAACAGACTGTAATCGCAAGCTCTACAATAGCTTGGTAAAGAACAGCTAAGTTGAGGAGGATGCTCTGTCTGGCAGCATCCTATCTTTTTCAGTGAAGTAAAAGCAGCTCATGGTTGAAAAAAAAACCCAATATTTAAAATTAAAATCTAGAAGGAGAAAAACACTTGGACCTAGTATTTACGTTATTTTTTTTCATAATTAGTTCTTCTTTATGGTTACATTCTTACACCAACACTGGTAGGAGTACTCCAACCTAAACAATGTCCTGAATTTACCCTTTGATATTTCAACTGCAGACATTGCACTTAGGAACCAGCAAAAAATTTCTGCACTCTATTATTCAACTTCTGTGCACCTCTGTTGCCCTATGCTGTGCTAGTTCATGTTTTCCAGCTTTGTACTGAAGCATGAGAAGTTAAGTACCAAAAATGCAATAGGAGATGGGAAAGGCTTAAAATATTTTTTTTTTTAAATTCTAAGGATAGTTTAGAGTCATGAATGCTTTAGGCCATGAAGCAATCCTTGTGCCCATAATGAAAAGAATTTGTCAGACTAAGACATGTCAATTTACATTAAAGGAGCCTCAATCACAGGCACAACATCCAACAGTTAGGATGAAATTCTGTTCTTGTTCAGATCAATAGGATTTTTGTGACCAACTTGAACAGCAGAAGGAACCAAACCCTTTAAGCAGTATTTTCAGTGCCAGTTTCCTGAGCTTTATGGTACAGTTTGGCGCTGGCAATGAATTGTGTATTGATTACATGAGCCTGCAATTAATTATCAGAACAACAAGATAAGCCAGGTTACAGCCCTGATTCAAAGCCAGGCTTTACTGTGCTACTAAAATGCGACCAGTCATAACAAGAGGCATTTCTTATTACATGAGTCAAAAGTAAACATTTGACCTATCAGAATCCAAATGAAACCTTGTATGTGGCACTAGGGTTTTTTAAAAAATTTCCAGGGGAATAAACCCTAGAAACGCTGCTTTGCCAACTGAAAAAAAAATCCAAAAAAACCCCCCAGCTTTGGTTTTTAATCCCACTTATAAGTAATAGAGCACATATTATTCCAGTGTTTTCTAGCTTGTAAGATTTCACAGTTAGAAAAGGAACAAAATCAGTGTTAAGCTGTTCTATGGCACATATATATTATGGTAGAATATAGAGCACTTAACAAACTGTTGATCTTTTTTATTTTTCGTACAAGCTTATGTCAAGATAGTCTATTTATTTAGTCTTTGGTATCTTATACAACAATTGGCATAAACTGAGAATGTTACAATGAATGGAAAATATGGTAAAAACTTTTCTGTAGTATTTTTGTTACAATTTCATACACCCATTTCTTTTGTCTGCCTAATCTTGGATGGTGTCCTACTGTTAAAGGAATTTAACTACAAGAAGAAATTTTTTAGAAAAGTAGGGAATATATTTTAGTTCCATTCAGGTCTACTACCACATACATTTAACTACCTTGAGGTAACTGATAGTAGTAAAGAAGACAGAAAAAATTGCAAGTCTCTTATCAAGTTTGGAATTTCTATCCATTTTCTGTTGGATAGAAGTTTTGAAAAGCAGAGCCTGAAATGAGAGAAATTATATAAAAAGTGGATATCACTTCATACCTAGCCAGGTGGATGAGAAAGAGAAACCAACCCATGAACAGGAAAACGGAGGGAAGTCTGGAGATGCCATTTCTTGAATTCATTTTTTTACATAAACATGAAGGTAGGGAGAGCTTGCTCCTTTAGTGCCAGTAATGACAATAGGCAATATCTAAGCAAGAGGCAGGAACAGAAAAGCAAATGGAGGATGAAGGAGCTGGAGTGGGAAGTCCATTACATGTGGAAGCAAACAGTATGAAAAACCTGAGATTGTAGAACTAGACAATCATGGACTCCCACGAACGTGGACTTAAGCTTTGCTGTGGACCCTTCTGTAAATTATTTTCCAATATAGTAATAATATAATATTTTCCAATATTATAATAATAATGAGGAAGAGGAAGGGTATTTATCAGACACACTATTGGCATGGAGTGATAGAGAATTCTTTTTCCTGTAAAAGCTAATTGAACACTTCATATCCCTTAAGTAATAAGGATGCCTGATAAAAGATTCAGATGTCTGATTCACCTAAGCAATCAAAATTCAGGTATGAATTTAATCTGAGAGTTCAAAATTCCCTTGCAGGAAAATGTTTTACCTGTTGTTTAAACTGATCCAGAGAATTTGAGAACACAGTTGTCCTTGGATGTTCACTGACACTTAATGCCACTTTATATGTTCAGTCACCTAGTTTCTGGGGAGTGTGGGGGAAAAAGATTATGCCTTTAATTTTGGCTGTACATCTCTATGTATATTTTTGGCACTATAAGAAGATAATTAATAAATACATCCCAGATCTTCCCAGGTGATTCAAATGCTTCAAATTACAGAGTGTGACTCAGAAACCCCAGAGTGTTTCAGATTTGAATGATTCCAGGGCTTCAGAGACATGCCATGTTCTTTGAAGCAAGGTTTAAAAAGAAATGCTTAAAGCGGCAGGAAATTTGAAAGGCATTGCTGCAAAATCCAACAGAAATGCTCGCAGACCTGCTTCAGTGTGAGAGATGTCAGGTACAGAGGTGCAAATGGCAGGGAAAAAAGATCCTGTCAGTTCTGAGTACAGCTGAACAACTGTAACAATGAAAGTCTCAGCTGTGAAAGGAAGATGAACCCAGGGGACTTTTCCTCACAGCTTTGCAGGAGGTTGCTGCTGCTATTCCCCATTTCCAGCTCAGTTGTGAGGCTGAGTGCGTATTCAAAAGAAGCAAACACATGTGTACACTAGAGAAATATACTGGGCCAAAACACAGATCATCACAAGTAGGAGAACAAGGCCTTTACTCAGAGCCACATCAGACTAACAACACTCACATAAATGTGAACAGCACAAATAGGCTTATGCTCTTCCTCATGTCTGATTGATCAAGCTTGAAGTTTGCAGGTTGGTACACAGTCACTCTAATGATTTTCAGACAGGAGTCCCTCTGACCCCAGACCAGGCCTTAAGGCAACATCCACAATTCATGTCCAGACCCTCAGCCTTTTTTATCCAGTGTCCAACTATGATCCTGAGCCTTTCATAGTTCTGATTTCCTTCTTTTCCAACTCAACAGCTAGTCCAGTGTAAACTGCATTACCAGGTTGCCAAATACACACAGACTGCATCATACAGGAAATAGAGTTAAGCAAGAGGATAGGACAAGAGTGCAAAAAATAGATGCAGGTCATGATCAGAAAATTACATTGAAACACAGCTTACACATGACTGGCCTGTTTTGTCCTCTGTCCTCCCCATTTTCTCGTACTTGCTTCCTCATAGTCCAGCTTTAGCTGGACTGTTCAGAATCCTGTTCAGAAGGATTGCATAGTCCTTGAGAGTTTTACCACAAAGATCATAATAATTTTCATCATTATACTCAAATTTTGAAATGTCCAATGTTTAAATTTTCTTCTTGTCTCTTTTCCTAAAATGTATAAAAAATTAATTTCCTTATCACAGTCTGCTTATTTGTTGAATATATGGATGCAATAAAACAGGCAGCAATATTTTTATTTACCAGCATCATGATTGATATGCTCCCTTGTATTTTTCATGATCTGATTTTGTTTCTTTTATTAATTGTCTGGAAGAGCTTAATGTTCCAAAATCATATAAGAGCAAATTAACAGAATTAATGGTATATTCCAGGTGATTCAATTCCAGAGTGAGGGTTTATAGTCTCAGTGCATCTAAACCCATTTTTCTTAAAGCATATTTTCAATTTCTAAACAAGAAGTCACATTTTTACTTGAATGTATAAGTCAAGCTTGTGCTGCAATATCCATATACATGTGAATACATCCATACTTGGATTCTGGATAATGTTTTTGCAAAAAACAAGAACACTTCATGTTTCTTGGGTTGATATTATAATCAAGTGTGAAAAAAAGGTTTTATTGAAGATAATGCTGATAATTAAAACATTTTAAATACTGCCTGAATCATGTCTGTACAGCACTGGCTGAGGCGATGGAAGGTGAAGAACTATCCTCAGTCCATGAGAAAAGTAAAAAGGTTGCACAGCTTTATGCATGAAACTGAGAGGGAGATCATTGCTGTACATAAACCTGTAACTGTGGTATTGCATGTATAATATATTCAGCATATTAAGCAGCCTTCACACTTGACAAAGAATGTGCATGCATGCAAACTTTGAGAGGGGTTCTTTAGGAGTTACAGTTTAAAAGTCTCAGTAGGTGTTTGTTCTCATGATGATGATTAGATTTTAATTAGTACAAGAGCAGTCCAACTCCCAAAGCCTCAATTACTTGCCAGCTTGGACACTGGATGCTATTCATATCAACAAGATATAACTGGAAAACTGAATTCATGTTGAGACTAAAATTAACATTTTCAAACCCAATCAGTAATCACCCTTATTTCTAGCGCTCCCAATGGATATAGATATCCATTACAAAATGCACAGAAACCTCCAAACCACAACAATCAACTCAAGTTTCTTTGCATATGTTGCTGGCTTTGTGTTAAATTCTAAAAAGTTCTCTGCTTACCTCTATAAAATGCAGTCTAAATAGCACAGCTACTGTCTACAAAGCTTAGGCCCTAGAACACAAAGAATATTTTTGATTATAGCATGCATGCAACAACCTAATTCAGCAGACATTTGCTTATTTTTTGCACAATTTCTCCAAAAGTTTATGTATTTTTTTAATCACGTAGGTAGATAGATGGACACTGAAATGATCATAGGCTAATTTAGGCTTGATTTGAAAAGGGCCTTTTATGGTCATCTAGTTCAGTCCTCAGCCCAAAGCGATGAATAGATTGCTTAGGACCACATCCTTTGGAAATGTCTAAAGATAGAAATTTCATAACTTCTCTGGTGAATCTAATTTAGAGATTAAATACCTTTGTAACTATTGTGCTTTAACCCCAACCAGCAATCAAGTACCACAGAGCCACTCACTCACTCCTCCCCTACCAAAATCGAGAAGAGTCAGAAGAATATGAACTAGAAAACCCAAGGGCTGAGATAAGGCCAGGTTAACAGGTAAAGCAAAAGCTGCATACTCAAGAAAAGCAAAACAAGAAATTGATTCACCACTTGCTATGGATGTGCACTGTTCAGACATCTCCAGGAAAGCAAAGATCCATCATAAGTAATGGTGTCTTGGAAAGATAAACTCCATAACTCCAAATCTCCCTCATCTCTTTTGAGGTACACAGGCACTCCTAGTGTATAATACGTCATACAGCAGAAATTGTTTAGGCTAGAAAACATATAAGAATGCAATTTTCTGATGAAAATCAAAGTAAAATGAATTATAAAGAATATATTCCCAAGGTTAGTTTTGACTACCACATGAATATCAACTTTGTTAGTTTAATGGAAATAAACAGAATATTTAGATTGTGACAGTATGTACAGAAGATATAATTTCCATGTTGTGTGATATTTTTAGAAACATGTAATTGCATCAGTGTTTCTGGAGGCCCAAACTTTACTTATCTGAAAAGAACTGCATTGGGATTTAGAAGCATGCTTTAAACACTTAAAAGATATAACCCAATGATTTTCAAGGATTGTTGTGTTCTAGCTCATATAAATATGTTGTAGTGTTTCATCATCAGCTAAAAGAAGCTATGAGCAGTAATGTCCTTAGGTATAAGCGTGAGGCACGTGGCTAGTTCTCGTTCATGAGAGAACAATACCTCCTTGATGAATCAGTGAGTTATGTCCTCAACAACAGCTTGTTGGTGGGTCTTTGGATTTCCTAGTATCTTACATCCCAGTCCATTTTAACTTATCAGAGTTACAGCTGTGAACATATTATGGATGGCTTATAACAACTATCTGAAGTGTACATTTATATCTATCTATCTATCTATATATCTATATACATGTACAAATATACATATACATGTACATATATATGTGTGTATGTGTGGTGAATTTATGAAATGCTAACTAATAATCCTAAATAAGTTACCACTTAATGAGATGATAAAGATCACCTTTGGTAAACTTAAAGACAGAGATGAGAAATTTTTTTCAACACATGATGTGGTTTGGATTTTTTTCCATTTGATAGATAACAAGACCTTTTAAAATGAAAATGTATGCAGTATTATGTATGTGTGTGCATAACAGAGTTTAATTATCAAAATACTTGGGTTAAGAAGAAGGAAGCATCTATAAATTAAGTGTTATCCAGAGTTCAGAATAGAACTATAAGACACAGAGAGATCATTCAATAATGATAAAATTAGAAGTCTGGTGTATTATTATATGCTGAACTAAAACTAAGTTTTAAATACAAATTAAGGATTTTTTTTAATGTTGTTTTTCTGTGAAGGGGAGGACAGAAAAGGATCTTGGCTGAATGTTAGTGCAGATGAGAAAAAAAAGCCCTGCATGTCAGACAAGAAACTAAACAGAGAGGAACACCTGAAAGTTACTACTTCACATGCCAAAAGCCAAACAGAAGTGCCACAGCAGAAGTTAAGGAACCTCATGTGGTGTAAGAAGAATTAAAGCTTCCCTGCAGCAAACACAGGAATATTATTTCTAGAGCAGACTATCTTTCCAGCAGGATATTAACTAATTGCCCCTGACAGAAAATTCATTATGATAGACACTACAAACAAGGCTTATGGAGTTCTAACATTTTCTAAGGACAAAAGATGGCTAAGTTTTGAAAAAATAAGCTTGAAGCCTTTCTGATTGCTACTTAAATGATATGGAGGGACCTTTTTCAGGTTGAAGACACCTAACATGTTTCCAAAGTGAACTTACACCTTTCTAGATGTTTTACAGTTGAGAGTTAGATAAATGTGTCTGCAGGCAGATGTGCATGGCACATAAGTGTCTGTTAACAGTTAAATGCCTACACAGCCACTCACCGATTCATTCTCTGCAGCAGAACAGGAGGATATAAGAAGATGAAGGAGCTGGTGTGCTCAGAGTCAGGGACATTGGTTATCAGCTACTGTTTTAAATGTAACACCCTTGATGTGAGGAAGATAATCTGTTGCAAATTAAAAGAGAGCTGCCATCATATGGGACAGAAAGATGAACATCAAAACACCCATCATCTCCCATCTCCCATCTCCATCCCTCATGCTTCTCTCCGTCACTGCAGACACCTCTGCCTGCTTCTCCAAGTAATGCAAGGCAGTGCTGTATGGCCAGTACACAGCAGTTCTTTGTTGTTCCTTTCTTCTTACTCCTTTCACCTGCTCCAGCATGTGTCCTTCACATTCTGCAGGAAATATCTTTTCTATCGTGGAAGCATGGAACATCTCCTCTTCCTCCTTCATGTCTAACTTAGGTGTTTCCAGATGTTTGCCACTTAATTTTTTTTGTTGTTGTTGGTTGTTTTTCGTTTGTTTTGGTTTTGGAGGTTTAGGGTTTGGGGTTTTTTTCTGTTTTGTCTTGTTGAGATTTTTTTTCCCCTCTGTCTCTGTCTTTCTAGCATTTTCTCCCTTTGTTAAATATGTTATGACAGGGCTGTCACCTATTTTGCTGATGGGCCCAGCTGTGGCCTGCAGTGGGTTAATTGCAGAACCAGCTGTGTCCAGCACAGGGTAGCCCAACCTTTTTGCAAAGGCCATTCAGGCAGACCACCACTGCCACCAAAACTTGACACTTTGGTGAAATACATATGAACTTGCTTTTCGTCACCATCTTTGATAAATTCCTTAAAAGTAATTAATGGATAATTTAAATCTTTACTCTGCACACAAAAAATGACTCCTCACATAATTGCATTCTTCCTTTTCACCTACCTTAGGAAATTGTTATTTTAGTTTAGTAAAATATATGAACACATATTTATACTGGTCAAGCCCAAGGATGCCTGATGTAGAGGCACCTCAACCTTCTGATTCACCTTCAGGTAACACCAGCTCAAAGTGAAGAGCTCTAAACCGTATCAACCCAAGATGATGCATCCACATAGATCAGTGCCACACTGGTTGAAAATGTAATTGGGTTACCCACCTAAATCTTATCATTTAACCACATTAACCCCACCTTATCACCACATATGGTGATAAAATTAGAAAATATTTTAGATGCCTTTTTTTTTTTTCATTCTGCTCTCTTGGTAGTAGTGGTGTCCCAGTACAACATAATATAAAGGATGTGCAACTGTGACCCTTACCTAGTGATGCACCCAGTCTAGTGAAAGATATCCCTGCCCATGACAGGGTGGTTAGGACTAGATGATCTTTAAAGTTCCCTTCCAAACAAAATTATTCTATGGTTCTATGTTCTTTCTAAACCAGACCTGAGTTTCTGTAGGAACCCATGTAAATCTATGGCTTACACTGCCTGGCAGCTCAAGCATCTTCAGCTCTTGCCTTTACAATATGAAGCATTTTGGTCAGTATTAAATATAGCACAGTGTGGTGCAGTTGTGCTTATTAGGATAGAGGCTATGTTGCTGATAATGTGTCTGAATTAGGCACATAGATAACCAATAATTTTTTATTTGCTAGATGTTTGCTTTATATTACTATGTGGGAAATAACAGTTAGAAAGTGGTATAGTCTGATGATTAAGATGAAAATGTCCAAAAGGTTCAACCCTCCCTAGTAAAAAACCTCTCATTCTTTGCAATACTGACATAGTTGAGATGAGATTTAATAAAAGTGAGAGGAAGCTGATGGCACTTTTTTTTTTTCCTGAGGGGGCTTTTAGAATCAATCCCCGCCTGTGCTGAACTAGGCCAAATCTATAGACATTGAGGACATATTGCACATGTCATTTTCCCAAATGCATTTAAAATTAGGTTAACAAGGGGGAAGGGAGACTTAAATTTTCAAATTGTGAGACTCAGTATTGATGGATTGTATTAAATCCTGGTGCTTCACTTGTCATATTAATATATTTTTTTTTTAATAGATAGGAACATTAGGAAGACTTAGACAACACTTTAAAGCATTTAGATAAATTGAATGAATAAATTAAATACCTCAAGCTGTGTCTTCAAACTTGCAGTGACTTGATATAGAAGTATACTACCAGAAAGCAAATGGTAACAGATGGAGGCTTCTAGGAATAATGAGGAGAAGAAAGAACACCAAAACTGAACACAAAAAACCCTGACATAATACTTATATCTCCAACCTAGGAGTCATAGACAGGAAGAGTTTTATAGTTTTCCAAGTAATTGACAATGAATTCCCCCCATTGTCTCTTCAGTGAAATAGAGTCTCTGTTTTGGAATCAGAAACGTGCTTCATGCACTTAAAGACTGTTTGGTGGTTGATTTCAAATGTTATGAATTGTCACTTTTGGCTTTTGGCAGAATACTGTTGGCAGAATAGACTTCATGAACGAGTGAGTGGGGTAGAGTGAGCATTAGAAGCATTAAACAGATTACAAGTATCTGGAAATGGGTCTGCATATTGTCTACATTTTTGCGCACAGATTTGGAGCAATATTGTGTAGGGAAGTACGGAAATAGAAAGGATGATTCTGGCTGTGCTTTGCACAGATGAAGTCAGTGAGATTTTGGGTTTAGACAGGAAGTTTGACAGTAGTAGATGCAAATGTGAAACGTGTAAAATTTAATCAACTGATGTAAAAATAAATGAAGACAACAACAAAAAAATCAGTCAGACTTCTGAAATCCTTAGAAATCCTTTATACCGCAATCAATTTGTCAGTGCTTGTATGGCCCTAAGCATCAGTCAAATTGCTATATTTTTCACTTAAAAAATAACTCTGGTTGTTAAGACCATGATTCCTGATATATATTAAATTTATTTCTCGTGTGAAAGTGTGTTAACAAGTGTATTGCAAGTGTATTAACATTGATGACAAAGATATAAAATCGCTCTTCCCTGACAATGGCCATTGGTTTTCTTGCTGAAGGGTCTCTTGCCTAAGACTACTACCATAGCTATGTTATGAAAGACAGATGAAATGCCATGGGGAAAACACTGTCTCCACCTTTCTCATCCTCCCCACTGTGGAGCTGGCACTTCTCACTACAGGGGTTGTCTTTATGGCATGGCTGCCAAGCACAAGGATGCAGAAGTTGATCATCAAGACAGATTTCCTGCCAAGCAAGAGAGCAGTGTATGTAACCAGCACACCAGAAAATAATATGTGACCGTGGATTTTATAAAGAGACAAATTTAGCATAAATCTGACCCAAGACACCAAAGCATAATTTGACTAGGCATTCAGATCCAAACTGTGCAAATAACATCTCTTGTGAGTCACAGGTGTGGAAATTGCATGCCATTTCTGCACTATGGGAAGTAATTGGATTATTACAGTACAGCAGTGTGCATATCAACTGTTATTTGTTTTATTGTTTTATTCAAACTTAGGCCACCGTATTGGAAGATCTGCAGTTCAGCAGAGGGAATTCAAAGATATCTTCCTTATCATGTGATTTGAGTCACCATAAAATTAGTGCAAGACAGTCATACTTTACAGAAATTCTCTCAAACAGATGAGGGGTTTTTTACAGCAATTTAGTTCCAATTTATTTTTTATATTTGTATTTATGTACTATATACACAAGTAATCACATAGTTAGGCCTTACATGCCAACCCATACCATTCTGTTTAATTGAACAGTTAATGTCATTATCAATCTGGTAATATACTTCATATCTTACAAGAGAGATTGAGCGTAATTTTTTGTCATATTTTCTTATATTACTTGGAGATATATATATATATATATAGATAGATAGATATGTATATCCAACACACACACACACACATATATATATAAACAAAAGGAGCTGGTTATAACCAGCAAATAAAGCAGAAAAAAAGGTAGAAAAAGCTTCAGGTTGCATAAGAAATTAAGTTGTGGTTGCATACTGGTTTTATGAATGAATAGAAAGTTTATTTGCTTAACTCATTAGCATAAATATTTGAATTCTTAAATTTAAAGAAAATGGCTAAACTGTTTTCTAAACAGGTGTATCATAAAAACAGAATATGGGGAAGAAACCATAATAGAAAATCAAGTTTCACCCATTCTATGAGTGCCCCACTTGCCATATGCCACTTTTTGTCTAATGAGTATTCAGAATTCTAAGTGAGATGGTGTAGACAGATATAATAAATGTACTACCACATTGCAGATATACTTTATTTGGAACATTCTTCTGGGGAAAGGGAAAAAAAGAGAGAGAAAAAGGAAATGTGACTTCTTATAGCTGTTAGGCAGAGAAGAGACTGGATCTCAACCCATCTCATCTGTCTCCCTAGGAAATATTCTAATCACTGAACTTTTCATTATATATATATGATATCCTTTAGTTAGAAAAGATGAACAGAAGAATGCCTAGCAGGGAATATGAGTGAGAGAGAACATTCAGCTGCTTATACCTTTAAGGAAGCATTCCCTGAAGCAAATACTTCTTGGTTTAGAGAATTTTTGCTGAGAGAAACTAAGTGAAAAAAGAAAATTAGCAACTACAGAAAATATGCCGTACCAAAGCTGATGGGTTGCCTGAGCAACCTTAACTGGATAATAAAATCTTTTGAAGATTTACACTTTTCAGTCTCTGTGTGATCCAATTTATAGAATACAAAGCAAATGCACACAAGGTCAAGGAACGATCAGGGCTTCATATTAATGCTCCTCTGACCAGCCTCAGAGCCAGTGCTGCACAAAAGCATACCTGAAATATTTTTGCAGAAGTTCTCTAGTGTTTAGGTAAAGGATTGAATAAGTAAGCTTTCCAGATGATACCTAATGTTCACCTCCAGATATCTTCTTATGAATTGTAACTGCTCTTCTTCAGTTTCAGAATCTTGTAGGGCAAAGGTGCAGAGTTAGAGCTTCTGAAAGGGTGCTTCCTTTGGAGACACTAAAGACATTTCGTCTAGTGTTGCAAAGTGTGTAGGCTGCTGTGCCCTTTTGTGGCTACTAATGAGAAATCTGAAATGAAGCTTGTAACTCTAATGAGTTTTTAATTAAAAAGGCAAACAAAAAAACCAAACCAAACAAAACATAAATCTCAAGTCATAACCAAAATCCACAGTTAGAGTTTGGAGCTGTTAAGGGAGGACAGGTTTTTTTCATTACTTTATCAGCTCACTAAGATAACCTCCTAAAAGCAAATAGTGAGTCTTGAACATTGTTTGAAAAGTTTCTTTAGAACAGCTATTCAAGGGAAAATAAATTTATGACTCTTCAATAATTCACCAGGTGACTTTTGGTAGCTCTGTAATTAGAAGCATTATGGTGTCATTTTGAGATTCTAAGAGATCATTGATATATTGAACAGACCTGCTAGTATCATGAGGCATCAAGGACCTCATTGCCAAACTTTCCTAAGAGGTAAAGTTAAAAAAACCCCAAATTCTAGGTTTAATCCAGTTCCAAGGTGGATGGAAATGAAAGGTTTCAAAAGCAAGTTCCCAACACGTGACAGAGGAAGCTTTCTCTAAATCTTAGACAGCTGAATGCTATGTTCAATGTTAGGAAATGCAGTCAAATTTTAAATTACAAGAAAATAGCTATAAGAATGTGTCAACTCAAGGTTTCAACCTAACCAAACTTCCAATTTATTGCTTAGCTAAGTAGGGTAATGCAGTAACCACACCTTACATCTGAAGCTATTCTATTTCAATTTTCTACAATGCCACTGGCATTAATCAGTTGCACGGTTAAAATCATTAGGGAAAACAAATTAAACAGTACTTTAAATTGAAGTTAAATGTACACTTTATGCATTACACATCTTTTGCTATAGCTTTTACACTCAGGTTTGTCTGAGGCTGCATTTTAGTGAAAATTGATGCCATTTTTATGGGGATGTAAAAAACATTATCAGTTAAAAAATATTTTCATAGCAGTGATGCAAAATCATTAGGCTATTCTTTTTCTTAGCTATCTAATATTGTTGGTGGTCTAGAGACCTGATCTCAATTTGAGTCTTTCTAGGCTTGAAGACGTTTTTCTGTGATTACCTTATTATTTGTTTAGCCCACTGGCATGAATTATCAGGATTTTCCAGTGCTAGAAATGTATGTACCAACAGACAAAGCTTGCTCTTATTACTAAAAGTCAAGAAATAAGGATACTTATTCTCTGAAGACCAGCAAGCTTTTTAATTAAATTCTCCCTTAAAAAAGCAAAACCCCCTCAAACTAAATTACTATGGTGCAAAAGGTAATCACAGGGTTGTGGTTCTGTGTTCTCTACATATACATCAACAGTAATGACATAAGACCTTCTCGTGTGTATTAATCATAACAATGCAGTCTGAGGAACTGGAGATCATCTTCAGCAGCTAAGGAATGAGTAATGCCATGAACTGCTGTCCCTACATGGGTAATCCAGAAAACATAAGAACCTTGATTGGAAGAGGACTGCCGTTAAGATTTCTCCCACTGAGGACAAAAGAGGATTGTTGTCTTTGTCACAGATGAGCACGAATGGTGGCTTCACTTTTTAGACCCTGCCATCAGCTTCTGCTTAAACCTAAGAATCCATTAGTTTTTATTATAAATCTAATGCTGCCAAAACCACATGTGAAGCACTGTTGCTTTTGGCATCTGAACTCAATTAATTTTCTGACTTTTCCTATCATTGATTGAAAATGCTGCCTGTGGAAAAGTGCAGTATCCATGAAGTTTTTAAATATGATTTCCTCTTCTACTGCTCTTTTCTTCTGAAAAAAAAAAAGCCTGAAATTATACAGACAACCAAATACACTTCAATAGCACATTTTTGATGTCCATTGGAGCAGTGTTGATGGTTATTTGTCTTCCTCTAGCTCTGTCTCTCTTAAGAATGTGATTTCTTGGCCATTTCTTGTCTCTCACAGCCTCTTCACAAAGCAGGTGAGAGACAAAAAACAAAATAAATTCTGAGACTTTAAAATAGATTTTGAGAAAAATTTTGACTGTCTGATTAACTCTGTTGTGTTGTGCCTTAAAAACATTAAGACTTTGGAGGAAAGAAAGTGAAATGGAAAACATTACCAGCCTACTTAATGGTCAGCTTAGGTCCTGCAAATCCCTCTTCAATTGTGACAGTTTTTCCCATTAGTGATGTAGTGTAGAATAAAACACCTGAATCAGAGAAGAGAGAACAGGATCATTAACTTTCCTAATGAAACAAGTTTTCTATAGCAGAAATCATGGGGTTTTTTTCAGACAGCTCAGGATTCTAGAGAGAAGCAGATGTGGCAATAGACCAATGATATCCTGTGTTTAAGGTTATTCATAACAACTGAAACAGTACATAAATCTTAAAGGGACAGGGACTTTCTTATGTTTGTCTTCATTGTGGACTATTATTGCTGATGTAACTAAACATCTTTTTAGAACACTAGAAGTATGGTAGGTGTTGCTGTCCTAAATTGCAGTCTGCAATGACTTAAATTATATAACAGAAGAAAAGTTGCAAAAGTTTTGTGCTTCTGCAATGTGTGAAGCAGCAGCCTAAGTTCTGAACCATGCAAGAGTTTCTGTTTAGCTGTCTCATTGTGACCTCGCTTATGCTTGGTGTCTGACTGAATATGAAGAAATCTTAATTCTAATAACCATTTTTTTCTTTGCTTTTTTATTCATGGTTGAATTCTACTGTTTTCTCTAGGGCAGAAGAAACCTTTTTCTTTTCCCAGAACAGAGGAATAGATAAAATATTAATTCAGTGCCTGACTTCCCCGCTCAGCTGAAGTGTGTATCAGCTCACTGCAGTCAGAAAGGTGTATAGCCCAGCAGCTTGAAACACCAGTGCTTTCCCAGGGACCCTCAAGAGCAGAGTGTGTTTTTCACTGTCCATTAAAAGGTGTGTCCTAAGATCTATGCTTCATTGCACTTTTATTCCTCAAATCTGGAAACATGGTTCTGTAATTATGCTCTGCACTTGAACAAGACCTGCAAATATTTGAATGTGCTAAATAATAAAATCTCTATCTTTTACATTTCCTCTGAACACTAAATACTGATAGCTCTAATTTTATATTACAAGCATTAACCCATTATTAATAATTATGATAATTACAGTAATGATGATTTTTATAGTTATAATGTTAATAATGATAGAAAATTTAAAATACTTACAAGTCTGTCCCAAAAGTAGGCCACTGGTACAGTGGCCCCTGATATTTCTTGAAGAGAGATACATTGGACATTAATTTTTAGATCTTTACAAGAATCCATTTTTTTCTCTCCTTAAACTTTAGGAAATAAAGAACAATGGTAGGTAACTCTCTTCTCACCTATCATACTGACTGAAATAAAGTCTATTGTGATCTTGTCTTTCCTTCAAATCAGAGAGAATAATACAACTCATTTCTTTTCTTCTTCTTCTCTTTTTTTTTTTTTTTTCCCTACTGCAATCAATCCATCTTTGAGAAAATGTTCTGAATTGTAATTGTCTCTTGCAACTTACTCTTTGCATAAATAATGACCAGGGTTTGTGAATCTTTCTTGTCCTGGGGGCAACACATCCAAATCTTATGGCCACTAAACACTTAAACACTAAACACTTTCAGAAAGTAAAAGAAGTAATTTGTACAGGAAATTGGGATTGGCTTTTTATCTTGTCTTTGGATAATGTCAGGCCTGCAGTTGAGTCTCAGTGATTCTCAGGATGGAGCAAATGCTCTGCAGCCTTGCTCCTAATCAACTGGTTTATGCCTCTGCATGCAAGCTCATGAGCTGTACTTAGCCATGCAGTATAAGTCAGCTATTCCTCTTGATATATTCTGTTTGGTTAGAAACGTCATTATCCAGTGAAGATGCTGAATTGCTTATCAGAGAATGCAGTTTGGTGCTCTCAGGTGAGCTGATAAAGACTGAAGGTTATAAAGTGTGAGTAACACAAAAATTATCTGGGTGTCATTAGGAAATACTGAACAAATACTATTCTACTGTCATACTCAGTTTTCAGAGGTAACAGAATGTTTAGCTAAATTAAAGCACTTATTCCTTGCCCTTGACAATTGAGAACTTTTGTCCTGACACCAGCTGGCCATCGGCTGATGTCCTGGTACATAAAGATGGACTGCTTTTATTTTTGTGCAATTTTGAGTCTTACAAAGGAATAATCCAATTTTATGCCTGCATTGGAAATTCTGCTGCATATTATGTGTGAGTTCCTTGGGCTAATTACCTCGTAAGAAGAATAGCAATCTCAGTTTTAGAAGAGTTGTTTTTAACTGTCAGACTAACATCCATCACCTATTCCATGGAAATAATACTAGAACACCTAGTATAGGTACTGGGTAGAGATATTATATTATCTTTCCCTCCTTTTTTTTTTTTCTGTTTTCCGGTCTGAGTTCTGCAAAATTCTTAATTTCTAATTACAGAAATTATACAGCCTGCTCACTCACAGTTACCTGGTCATTGCTGTTCTATAGACCTTTCATATTCATGCACTTTTCAGGATTTCTATAATGACTGGAATCAAAACTAAAAACGATACATAGGCCATGTCTTCATTCTCCAATCTGCAATAATGCCTAAGTCTTTTCTATGGGGCCCCACTGCATAAAGTTTTGCTCACAGTGCATTCTTTGCAGAAAGTATTGTACTGAGGTAAAATCAATGTGTCATTATTTAGACCTCAATTTTTTCTACCTGCAATTAGAAATTCATGAAAGCATTAACTTTCATTTTGTGATTATTGATACAGAGTCCTAATGTATATAGCTTTTCATGAATATTTCTACTTGAAGTTTGGAATAAAATATGGGAAAAAATAGGACAAAACCTTAAGGTTATACTTATTTCATGCATCACGATTCTGTTGATTTTGGCTTAAAAATGTTGCCTGCTGGTCTGGACAAGGGACTAAGTCTCAAAAGTAGCCAGCTGGCTGAATATTTTAAGGGACTAAATCCCATTGACATAAGTGTTTTCTTTCTGAAGTAAAGACTAGCAGACTATTATGATAAAAGATAAAAAGACACAGAAATATTTTAAAATGGAGAAAAATCCATCTGATCTGAGTCAAAGGCATTTTTTCCCTCCCTTCTCCTTCTCTTCCTGTACAAAATTTGAGTACTATGATTATTTGGGAGACTCCAGGGGTTAGAAGTAACAGAATTTATTGCCACAAACAGTGGGAAAGGTACAAGGTTGCAAGGCTTCTGGACTGCCTGTCACTTCATTGACTGAAGATTTCAGGCTAATGGAATCTGTACTAGAATAGATGCTATTATAATGCTGGTACTTGCAGGCATTGATAAAATGTCTTGGAGTCCACTCACATTTATGGTGGAAACAAAAAAAAAAAAGTAATTTCCATGCAGAAATTACAAGGGAAGTATAAAATGAGAAAGTTAAAAGAAAAAGAAAAAGAAAAAATGATTTGGTAATCTATCTTACCTGTTTCATGCGCTAATAGCATGTAACATCAATTTATCTTTTTGTTTGGGATTGCCTTATTCCCTTCCATGGTTCTCAAAATGAATTCATCTGAGAGCCAACATAGGCTATTAAGATACAGAGACTCTTGTGTGAACTCTCCACATGCATCTGAATCATCCCAGCTCTCTGGCAGCTGTAGCACATTGTATGTGACAAATAACTTGGTGCTAACTGGGACCCACTTAGTCTGATAAATTAGATGTATTTAATACACTTGCCTTAGGGAAT
>VWYP01004667.1:0-15814 GCA_013400435.1 Pycnonotus jocosus
TTTACTTTAAAGAAAATACTTAAAATCAATTCACATATATATATTTATTTCTTTAAAAATCATATAACAATTTCAATTAAATATTAATAAACAAAGTACATAATTTTTTTTAAATGTACCTGTCTTATTCAACTAAAACAATTTTTGTAAATAGGGTTCTACTTATGTTTGCAGAGCAGTAAGATGCATTAAATTGGTAAAAAAAAAAGAAAAAAAAAAGTTTTCCTGTCAAGCAGGTGGAATAAAACTGTTCCAAATGCCTTATTGAAACTAATGAACCAAACAAAGTAATTTGCTAGATTCAAACAGAAACTGGCCTTTGGAAAAGGAAAAAGAGTAAAGCCTTATGTACAGTGTTGGCTTTAATCTACCCTGCAGTCCATTGTCTCCCAAAGCAAAAAGACATAAGGGCAGACTGAATATACACAGCATATGCTGCTACTGGCAAACTTATGTCTCTGCTAATAAAAGGGGTTAAACATCGTGATAGTCTGGAAAACACTGTGCCTATGTGCTCCCTTTCAATTTTAACAAAACAAATTCAAGAACATAATTTTGCTGGAATTACATCATTAAAGCTGAAGATAGTTGCCTTCACTACACACATACAGAGGCAGAAAAGAATCACATGGTGGGGCTGAATGCTCTGGGGCAAGAGGAGCACGACATCGATGAACATGTTAACGTGCTTACTATACCTCCACATGTACACCATGAAAAGAGCTGTAACACTTGTATTAAAAATATTGTAACCTGGCCTTCTTTGAGGGGAGGAAGAAGCACCCTGATTGTGACAGGGTAGGCTTTACAGATCACTGGAAGAATCTTAATCTATGAGGGTGAATCTATCACCCTCATAGGAATGGTGTGATTATTGAAAGGAAGTGTAACAAGACAGCATCAGTTATTCTGGCAGCCATGTTAATTTGATGGAAAAAGCCAAAATAAAAATATTTTTTCAAATGGTTTGCTAATATTTACTAAATAATTAATTTTACCTGTTTTATTAGTAATGCTGGCAGAAAATAATGATTGAATAATGATTTTATTATGCATGGCTCCTGGGCTTCACATACTGGATAGATGATTCTCAGGATGATTTTTTTTTTTCTTGAAGGATGGATAAGTCCATAATTCTTTTCTGGAAGTTTTATTAAATATTATTGGATCAAGTTTTAGATCACTTCTCATCTATGATAGAAAATACAAATAGGGTTGTTAAAAGGTAGTACAAACCATTTGCTTGCAAAAACTGGGAGTCTGTTAAGGAGAACTCTCTAATTGAAGTTCATTTTTCAGTGGCATATGAAATTCTTTCACTTTTTTCACACAATTCTATGTATAAATCTATCAGAACAAGTTAAATCTTAATTCAAATAATTAAGAATTTGTAATTTTTCCATTAAACTAATTAAGTCTTAGTCAACACATTGCACAAGAATATGCAATAAAAAATGTCCTTAATTGTATTGTGCTATAAAGTGAAAGACATAGGACAAACCTCTCAGTTCAATTTTGCTTCTTTGCTTTCTTTTTGACCTTAAATAGCCTTTTGTAATTATGGCAACAAAATCTACTGAAAACTTTTTTCATGATATTTTGTGAAATCATATCAGTGATAACATCGTATTGTAACTGCTAGCACCAAACCTTTTACTATAGTCCTGTAGGTCCAGTGAATAACATCTTCTGTTTTATAACCCCAAACTAATTAATCTAATGCTATCTATAAAATATTTTTTCTTCTTTTTTGAAGTATTTTCAGTCATATTCCAGTTGTTTCCAGCTCCATGCTTTTCTTCCTCCTATATATCACTGACAATCCCTCAATATTATATAAGTGCAGGGCAAGCCAAAAGACTGTCAGAGCCAAACAAAAACACTGTGTCCTCATCCAAATTCTGATTCTGTCATACATTCCAAAATGTCTGGCTCAAGTTAGATGAGAAGCATTACTACATCCCTTGATTCACTGTATCCTTTTGATTTAGCTCAGCAAGCAGTTAACTTTTGTTTCCGGGAAAAATGCTGACTGATGGTCAGGTTGTATACTGGGACCATTTGATTCTATTTCTGCATAGCAGCTATCCAGCCCACCAGATTTTTTTTTTATATCTTGGGTTTTAAATGCACACACAGGACTTTGTATTCGTTGATCTTGACCAGGTTCCTGCAGGTCCAGCATCCTAATTTAATGAGATTCCTCTGAATAGCTTACCTATCCTCCAGAATATCAGCAGCACGTCCCCTCACCTCAATGCAGTGCTACTCACAATCCTGCTGAGGTTGGTTATCAGATTACGATTTCCGATATTCAGGTGGTCAGAGTCTTTTTGCCCTCCTGGATGCTTCAGGGCAGACGCAAGAAAGAGACAGAGGCTTCAAGGTTCAGTTTTTTCTCCAAAATCTATCATGGTGTTTATTCTTTCTTTTTATCTCATAGTTCGCTCTTGTCCTCAGCGAGGACTGTTCTGAACACCGGCCATCAGAGAACTCCTTGTCCCCCGAANCCTGTACTGGGGTCAATCCTTCTTGTTCAGTTCCAAGGCTGTTTGGTCAGGGTCTCCCGAGCTTCCAGGGCAGCCAAAGAGATGTCCTGGGTTCCCACAGTTGGTGTTCCTCTCAAGCTTATTGAAGAGGACATTAAACATTTCCAAGAACATTTACTCACTTTACTAAAGATCCTACTCTCTTGGAATGACTGCAGGCAAAAAAATTCATTGATCAGTTTTCCTGTGTTGAGAG
The DNA here is from genome assembly GCA_013400435.1 of Pycnonotus jocosus. Lineage (NCBI taxonomy): Eukaryota > Metazoa > Chordata > Aves > Passeriformes > Pycnonotidae > Pycnonotus > Pycnonotus jocosus. The sequence goes on from VWYP01004667.1 coordinate 2,746, forward strand.
TAGCAGCTCCAGATTACTTCTCCTTGATAATTTTTGCCAGCACTACTGACAAAAAAATTGTCAAGAGATCCCCTGGACTATTTGCATCCTAATATTGTTCCCCTTGTAGCAGGTGTCAAAGTTGTTAGAGTCCTCCATGAGAATCACTTTTTTCAACTGGGTGCTTCTTGTTCTTCAACACTTCTCTGCCTACGTGCTTTGATTGGGCTGTCTGTGTCTGTATCCACTCTGATCCCTACTCAAAAGCTCTCAAGGCAGTTCCATTTCATAAGAGTTCTTTCATGTGAGCTGCTTGTTTTAGGTAGAGTACAACTTGTCCTGCCTTCTGTAAAGAGTTTAGAAGGACTTTACATCTCTACATCTCATTCCAAAAGGGCAAGCATTTTTCCCACCATGCTGCTGTAATTCCTGTGACATCATTATTCCATTACTGAACACAGATTTATGGTTGTCACAAGTTCCACTCTTTTTATTTGTCCACTCTGCCTTTTTCATTGCCTCCTCCAGTCTTCAGTTTTGCAACAGAGGTTTCCTTCAATTCCTAATTGGTATTTTTCTCCCATCTTGGATGTTTGCTGGTGAGGGCTGGCTTGTCATCTCAGGATCCCTTTTATTTTATAAATTCTGCATGTTTATGTGCAAACACTTCAAATTGGCCCTCAATCATCCCACTTTCCCAAGAGGAGTGGGATAACCATTGCATCCTGAGTGCTTCCCTATTTTTTGCAAGCTTTGTTTCCTCCTCTGTCAAATTACCTTCTAGAGCCTAGCACTGAAGAAAACAGGTGAAAAGATACAAGAAGAAGACCATGCAGTGCAGCTCTTCCACCCTTGGCACAGGAGGAAAAAGTTCTCGTGGTAAGAAAATAGAGTGTAAAAGATTACTTCAGGATGGTTTTTGTACACTCTTAGCATTTAATGATAAAATGAAACCTTTACTGATACCATTCCCAGATTTCTAAACATATAAGATTTCTGGATGGGTTAATATTAAAAAAAAAATCTAATTCCCATTGACATATTTTCAGAAGTAACCTACAAATCTTGACCCGTGTTTAGATATTTACTCCTTTCTTTAGGGTTTTTAATGTTGATTTTTTCCCCACACACTTCCTTGCATCTTTCAGATGTACAGAAGCACCTTCTCCAGACATGACAGTTCCAAAGTTTCATTAGGAGCAGGCTGGGTATTTTTAATTCCTTACTTGAAGATCAACTAATTACCATCCACCTCTTTAGAAAAGCAGAATATGAAACCTTTTACTAATAACTGTAACAAAGAAGCAATCCTTCCTTCTAACTACATGAACTAATCTTTAAGTTTGACACGTAAGAATTTAGTTTTAGAGTGTATTAAGCCTAAGGTGCCTAAAAAATAAAGACATATTCATAGGAACAATTTCCACAGTCCAAAATTCAGAATGTCCAAGATAATAACACTCTTAAGATGCTCTTAAGTTAGGTGTAATGAAGCTAGAACACAATATTATATAATTAGTAAACTGTATGTTTGTTTTCAAAATATCAGAGTTTACCAAAAAAGTGAATAAAACAGCTGAAAGCATCAATAAATCATGAAGAAAAGAATCCTAAATAAGTAGCTAAGAAGGAAACTCATTTGAAAAATAGTTTAGAAATACAAATCCTCACATAATAGGAAAAACTTATCTGGACAAGTTTTCTATGAAGATTGAAGATCATTTTGACTGGTCCAGTGTAATGGAGTGTTACAGAGTAAGTAAATTGCATTTAACTCCTATTTTAGGACATATTAAAGGGTCTTCACTAAAGCTAAATGATACCACTTGATGTTAAATACTTCCAGAAGAATGTAAAGAAATCAGTTCCAAAGAGGTAAAATGTTGCAGTTATTTTCAGTGGGTAATGTATCTATCATTAGCTGGGTATTTCTTCAGTTTACTGTTACATTATTCCAGTTTTATGCTAGTAAATTAAACTAAATTTTTACTATAACTCTAGTTTTGAATAAAGGTTAGGTTTCACATATTTTTATTAGGTTTTCTTATTCCAAATAAATGTTTGTTATTTCCTTCAAGTTTACTCGTATATGAAGATTACTAACTATACTCTGAGTATCTATCTAACAGATGATATTTTCCAATCATATACTGCATTAGAAAATTTATATTGCATTTTATCCACTATTTAACATATAATATTTATTCCAGTAATTATATTTGTTATATTCAATTATAAATTTGATTATTATTTTAAAAATTCCAAATAAGTTACAACACTCAGGTGAATTTACAATTTTTTGCATTTTATATTGTTGAAATAAGATATTAGTGTGATTTTTTTGATTTTTTTGATTGCAAAACTAGCTCACAGGCTAACCAAAATTTTTCCTCAATAAAGTTTTTACTTTGTCACTGAACCACTGGATTTCTGTTGGACTTCATGAGTGAATTAAGAAATTCAGAGGAAGAAATATCATTGTAGTCTATACTGTTTGAAGGGAATAGACCACATCTTTCACTGTATTTCTGACCTTCAGTATTTCCATTAGGACATCATAAGCCTTTTGTAGAAAAGCATTTTGACCATTCAGTGAAAACATTTTCCAGGACATTTTCTCTGTTAGCCAGCACTTATCAAATAAGCAAAATGATTCAAAAATTACTAATAATAGGACTTAAAATTATGCAAAATCTTGAGCCTTTAAGCACCTTTAAAATTAAATAATCTTCACTGTAACATTATTTCTTAGTTTATATCAGGATCATTTGTACTGTTAAAGCCAGAAGTGGAGTCTAACTGTAAATCATATAAGGTGCCAACAATAAAACAAAACTTAAAAAAATAATAAACTTCGGATCATATACTTTTCTACAAGGAAATATATGAAATCTTGACTTTATTTGTTGCATTTTAATTATCATTGAGGTGGTCCAGAGAACAACTGTTTTTCAAGCTGAAAGAAAAAGTAGGACTTAAAATTATTGCTTTTCCTTTGATGTTAGAATGAAACTTTACCCTTCTTGGAACTTCATGAAGGCCAGAAGGAATACTACAATCCTACAGAAGTCCAGAGGGTAGGATTTTTTGACAACAAAAATATTAGACTGATCAGGATCTTTCTGAGTCACAGCAGCTGCTCCCAGCAAGATTTCCCTTGTCTTACCCCATCTCTATCTAATAGTGTTCCTGTTTCTGAAATTCATATCAAGAGAATCAGCAACAAATGGTTCATCCATTCAAAACATATGTCTGTCAAAAATCTGAAAAGCTTTTGTTCATGATGATTTTTTAATTTTTTCTTTTTTTTACAGCCTTCACTATTTATCACCTAGACTTCTTTTCAGTGTAAGGGTATGTGGCATGCAACAGCAACTCCCTTGCAGTTATCTGACCAAGGACATTGTCAAATGGGGTGGTATGAAAGAGGAGGAAGCCAAACACAGAGGGGGACAAACCCAACCAACAAACAAGAAACAAACGTGGTCAGTTATATGATTGATAAAATGGAGTGGGAGAAAGTTATTTTGGCAAGATCACTTGACTGAGGACCTTGATCCAAATGGGTGACCAAGAGGAAGACACTGAAAGAAACCACACTGAGATGTAGACCTACCAGACTTGTCTGGCAACAAGAGAAATAATGAGAAGAAATCAATCTCATCAGTCATAATAATTAAGTGACTATCAAGAAACTGCAGGAACCACTTCAAAGAGAACCAACTTGAATTTTGCAGCTGATAAGGATGCAGCCCTGAAGGCTCATGATGTCGGGAAGAGTCTCTAGGATTGTATCAAATCATGAGGCAATCTGCAGAGAAAGGGGGTCAGGGAGGAATAGAGAGGCAATCAGGCAGAAAGAGGTGTAAAAGGGGTCAGTCATGTATAAAACAGCACTGATCACCATGCTTGTCTGCCTGAGCCCAGCACCTGATCACTGCAGTCTGTCCTGTCTTCTCATACCAATTTAGTAAATATTTTATTATCTCTCTCTGGGTAATTTCACTCTCTATCCTGTGTATTTTCTTGGTGCAAGGAGTGACACTGTGACTGTGAGTGCCTGTGGCCTGAGGTGTCAGTAACAGAAGTCAGTGGGGTTCCATCAGCAGCTACTGGAGTCAGTGGGGTTCTTTAACCTCCAGTCACTCCAGAGGCTCAGCATCAGCAGCTGGAGCAGGACCACAGGTCTCANCCACCAAAATGGTGACAGTAAGTGTGCCCAGAGCCAGCTACTGGGGGTAGTGGTATAAATCAGGCAAGTGAGAGGTTCAGCATCAGCAGCTGGAGCAGGACCACAGGTCCCATGTGCATGTTATTGTTTGCTCGGGGTATTTGTATCCATCATTACTTTGAGTGTGTGGGTGTATCTGCTGGCAAAGGCCAAGCTGGGTAACCTATCAGCTATGGGTGCTCAGGTCTGGGATAAAGTATCAGGACAGTAGAATGTTCACTCTTGTATTTGGGGGACCCATGAGTGTGGTGTGCCTAAGGGAGGAGTACGTATGTGTAACTTCGTGTGTGTCCCCGTGTGTCAGCCTCTGGGATACACGCTGAGAAAACAGGAAAGCAACAGTTGTGTCCCTCAGTCTGGGCAGACACAGACCCTGGGTTCCCAGACACTCAACTGGGCTCCAAGTCCTGGGCTGGAGCTGCTGGGGGACACCACTTAACACTGTATATCTGAATGGTGATGAAAGATAGAGAGCATGACCATAAATGGGCTGGATTTAAACGTCAGACGCGATGCAGACTCAGTGTACTGCAGAGCTACAGTTTCCCTGCAATATTCTTACTATTAATTTCACACTTAATAAAGCCTTTTTCAAACACACTATCTAAGCTAAAATTGTGTATATGATGATATATCAAGAGTTTTCAAGGATCTGTAAGTAGTGATTACTCCTACACTACTTCTTTATGTTCAATAATGATCTTTCCCAAAGAAAAGAGATGTTTCCATCATGTCTAAAGTGCTACAGCTGTCTTATTCATTGTAATGAACTACTTTAAATGAAGAGACTCATTTGTACAAATAAAGAAGTATGTTTCAAGTGGCTCAGTAATTTGTAGATTTTCATTCTGGAATTGAATGTTTCCTTTCTGTTGTACATAATTTTTGCCCCTTAAGAGCCCTTGTTTTCTCACGGTAGATCATTCTTCTGAGAATATGAAGTCCCTTAGGATACAATAATGATACCCTTCTCATAAAATGCATTTAAGAAGTCCCAAAGAGTGATATGATAGAACATGAAAGAATAGCAATATTTCTTGTATGCAAGCAAAACTAAAAGCTGACATTTCAGTAATGGCCATTTTAAATTTGAGAGCCTGTGTGATATTGTTATAATTACTAAATAAAGACTTAAATACATTTTTATATGTCTAAGAGGAAAAATATTTTAAATGTAAGAATAAGAGCATAAAATGGATATCTGCATTTTGCTTTTCTTCTGTTCCTTTTTAATTTTTAAAAAACTTTGCTAAATTTTAATTATGCTGCTTTTGATCAAAGGGTGAAATCCAATTTCTTCCAATATCTCATCTGTGTAGTTTCTATACCATGCTAAAAACGAAGAAATAAACAAACAAGTCACCTACCCCTTAAAGCTCACATTCTGCTAAGGACAGATGCTCTACTCATTTTTTCCTTTGGCAGAAACTAAATACAAAAAGATCTGAACGAAAAGGGCAGTTTACAGTGGTGCTGAAAACTGAATTAATGATTAATGTAACAAATCCACCTCTTATCCAAAATGCAAGAACAAACAAACCAACAGATGTGTGTCTTAAATGCCACAAAAGTGCAAATTAGTAGCTGTAATTTTGAGTTTAGTATGCTAAGAATTATTGATGTGTTATGTTAAAGTCTAATTCTGCCTTGCCAGATATGGGCGATTCTCTGGCTGAAAACTGAGCCCAAGGCTCTCATTTCACAAACAAAACTACACTCAAGGACTATCCAAGATACAGAGATCATGCTGGTAAAAATGTGTAATATTGCTTCCCTTGCAGAAATGTCTAGCTTGTGTGTTCTGTGAGCCATTTTAACAGGTGTTACAGAGTTTAGCAAAGAACTGATAAACAGTATCAGTGTGTGAAAATTACCAGAAGCAGTCAGTGGAAATGTAAAAAAAAAACAAAAAAAACAAACCCAACCCAAACCAAAACCACCTGAAAAAGTGAATTCACTCATTTCCTTTGGCAGCTTAAGGAATAAGATCTGGACTTGCACTTGTTTATGGTTGACTCTTTGTCTCTTCTGATTTAATCTGTTAAAATTTAAGCATAGTCCTATTATAGTATCACGTCTTTGTGAAGAAGATTGAGAAGTCATAAAAAGGTGGAATCACAGGGGGAAAGGAACCAGAGAAACTGTGACATTGCTACTTGGAGAGATGTGAAGTGGATTTTCTGCCTTATTTTAATGAGCAGATGTTTGACCCCCTAAAAAGACCAACTTAGTTGGCACTGTTTTGTGTGCCTGTTGGAAGCCTTGGAAAGGAGGCCAGGGCAGACTGACCATGCAGAGTGAACTACGCTTTTCATTCTGGCTGAAATTGCTCTAAGTGTTAAATTGGTTGGAAAAACTGGAGATACCTGGTACTCCTCTGTGATATATGCCATGGGAATAAAAGACATCAGTCCCAAGATTCACAAAAATGTCAGAAATGAATGAAAATAAAATCTTTCATTTCATATATAAGATAGGCAATCCTAACTAATTGGTAACAGTGGACTTTTTGTATGTGTGTCTTTATTACAGTGAAAGGAAATAGCCTCTACCTAATGTATAATACTAATATTTTTCTCATATTTCTATGTCTTTACATATATACAAAATAAATGCACATGGCTGACTCAATTTTTATAGACCTTATGGGAAATAGCAATTCCACCAGAAAATCATGTACCTTCCATAAAGAGCATCCTAGTAAATTCTATCTGCAATTGTTTTGTCTGTTATTAGAATAAAATTAACTCTGCTCATATTTGTAAACTGCCTTAAATTATCTTCTTTATTACATTAGTCTGAACTTGGATAAATTTGGTGACTTGATCAGTCAATATGTTTCTAAAACTCTGATGATTTTCTAAGCAGTTCCATAACACTAATGTATTTTAAATTCTTTTAAGCTAATTTATTAACATTTTGTCAGGTCTTTAGATGACAAATATCTTTAGGGACACATTCATTATTTGTTTCACTCTGAAGAGTTGTGTGAAAAGTGTTAAGATGAAATATAGATATTACATAATTATATTTTATCGCTATATTGGATGATATTTAGTTTTCCACAATTTATAAAATTATCCTGAAGTTAATAATACTGGATAAAGAATGAAACAAGGAAAAATTTAATAACTATGACTCAAATTCTAAAGGGTATCTAATACCTGGATGATAACATAAGCAGTGCAATTTAAAAAGAGACTATGGTGCAGACTTAAATTTACAAAGAGGTATACTTCTTTCTGTATTCATATTTCATTTGGATGAAAATTGTAAACTAATTTTTGCTACTTGCATATTAATTGATTGTAGTTGCAATTCTCCTTAATTTAATTATAAAATTTGTCAGAATTATTTTGTGTGTCTCAGAAAATATACATAAGTAACAAAGGCTTTTGAACTCTGAACTTTATTACCCATCAAAGCCAGTTATGTTTTACCATCAGAATGTAACTTCAATTGCTTTGTTCTTATTTTTTGTCACGGACTATACAGGAGCTTTATTTTATGCATAAAAATATTGCAAAAAGATTAAAACAAAAGTTTAAAATATAAACTACAATGATGTGTTAAAAACCATTTTGTATATTTATTATAAAACCATTTATCTATCTGCACTTCTAACATTGTGTCTTACCTACATTACAACTATGCAGGTTTCTTGATGCCTCTTATTTAGACCAACTTGAAATATTTTCAGCAACTGCTCATATAATTCATTTCTCAAAAGAATAGCAAACATATTTTCAATATTTAATTTTATTTTTGCATCCTTTTCACTGTAGAAAAGTCTTTCAATCATGTAATTAGATTGCTGGCTGTCTGCTCTCAATTTTTTTTTTTTTCCTTCAAATTGTTTACTGCATCTCACTCCTAGGATTTGTTGTTGTTGTAGTTGTTTTGAGGTTTGGTTTTTTTTTAATGTATGAAGTTCTTTTTGACTAGCGTCTCTCCTTTTTGGCTGTTTTGCAGACTAACTCTGTTTCCTGTAAATACAGATACGCAGATGTAAGATATTGATAATATATAGGATTACTTCAGTTTCTTGGCATTTGCAAGCTTCTCTTCCCAGTTTTCAGGTTTGGTTTGTTTTTTGTTTTTTTTTAATTCACCTTCTTCCTATGAGTCTGATGACTGCTAACCCAGTTCATTTGGACATTTACCTTTACTTATTTAACCTTGAAAAATGTCTCATCTGCTTTTGCCTTTCAGCCTGGCAAATCCAATTTGCTTCTTGTTTATTTTGAAACATTTAGAAGGTTATTTTTTTATTTTAATCAGATCTTTTCTGATAAAAAAATGTCTATTTTAATCTGATCTTTTCTGAAACAGCTTGATTTCAGCAAAGTGAGAACACACTCTCCATAATTTAATGTTTGACTTAATTTCCTCAGATGCTGCTAAAAATTACTTTTCTAATTATTTTTAAAAACACTTTCAAATTCTTGATATTTTAAAGTAACAGTTTTCAATTTTTCCATTCTTACTATTGACTTCATACTTCATCAAGACAGAGTTGTAAATAGAACTTCTTCACTTCACTTTGTGTATTTAAACAAAACTGATCTATAAATGCAGATTTTTTTAAAACTACTCTTTATCTCGTTGCTCTTTTTTCCTTTTTTTTCCCTTTTTTTCCTTTTTTTTACTTTTTTTCTTTCTTTCTTTCTTTTTCTTTTTTTCTGCTTCCTATTACAGAAAGACAAAAATTTGTTCTGGAAATTGCAGTGACATTTCCAGAAGTCTCTATGCACAGTTTTATCTCCCTGCTTTCACTCACTACCCTTATCTATTTTTGTATTTCTAGATGTCATCTTCTAGTTCTTTCTGCCCTCTTAATGGTATCTGGCATTTATATGGTAATTTTTGAGAATCTGAACTCAAAAAACTGCCACTGAACTAAAAAAACCCCATATAAACAGTATCTATACAACATTTCTGTAAGAGAAATGGCAAGGAGTGACTAATAACTATTCTGTGTAAAAAGACTCTAGGGCGTACTTCATGAATAAGCCATGTTAGCATCAATTTATTAATTAAAATTGTTGCACAGGATAGGAAGTTCCATATTTGAGCCTCAGAGATTATTAAGATACTTCATCAAAATGTACAGATGAAAGGGTGGTTATTCTTTGCTAAGGTTTTCCCTTTCACCTAGACCAGATGTAACATCTGTATCTAGAAAAAAATCAGCCGTTTTCTCACTCTTTTTTTCCTTCTTTCTCTCTCTGTCTGGCATTTTATTCTCTTTCTTAGCTGTCTTCTCCTCAAGGCTATCCTATTTCTGTTTCTCACTCTCTACCCTACCCTCAAATGAAAATATGAAAAATAGGAAAATATTCTTTAGAAGTTCAGATTTTCACATATATTATTCTAGGTGATATGACAAGTTACTTATCAAGTCTTGTCACTAGTTTTTTTTTTTAAATATAGGAACATATATTTAAATCTTTTTTTAATTATTTCCCAATGGTAAATATTACAAAAAACGGGTTATCTGACAATAGCCAGTAAAATGGAGTTTTCAATTCACAGACTGCTACGAAAATGCAACAGTTCCTGAGAGAAGAAGGAAACAAAGAAGTAAGCATATGATTTGTCAAAATAAACAATGCTTAACTTCCTCCTTTCTGTGTCACAGTTTGAGGAACACAGAGAAGGACAGTGTTGTGCTGAATTTGTTGTAAACTATCAGCTAAAGAATGATCAGTCTTTATAAAATAATGCAGGTAGGCTGCTTCAGTGGTGCAGAACAAATATATTTTCAGAATAAGACATTCCAGAAATAAATAAATGAAATAAAATAAAATAAAGAAGAAAGAAAGAAAAAAAAATTTTGAAAAGGGATTTACAGCCACAAATGTGGAATGAAGTGTTATGCCTTAGAGGAACACAGGTTTCCAAGACTTTCTAATGCTCTGACTATGTGAACAGAATGGAACAGTGTACTGAAAAGGAAGGTGATCAGCCAATGGCAAGAGATACTGTGGATATGAGTACAAGCTCTGCTATTTTCATGCAAGTTTTCAAAACAAAGAAGGAACTGAAGGAATAAAAAACACAGAACAGATTCCTATACCTTTTGCATTTGATCTTGGCTTTGTCTGCCACATTACTTGATAGAGAATTTCACCTTCTACCTGTCCAAGGAGCTGCTCCTGTGTGTAGCAGTTGAACAACAGAAGGCAGTGAGAGTGGTGGTAATTCATGTAATGATCAATTGGTGGCTGGGCAGTAAAGATGTTTACAAAGCTAATTTTGAGTGACTGCTCCCTTAAAAGTTAATCAGCATTGGAAAACTCAAGTTCTCATTTATTCATCCTTGCAAGACAGTTGTGGATATTAGTAACCAATGACAGGCATTGCCATTTTCAAATTAAAACAGGGCTGTGGGAACTTGGAATGTACGATGTCTGGAGTCAGTCTAACCACTTGAAAACATCTGAAGAAATAACCCATGTCTTGGCTGGAAGGGATGAAGAAAGTGGAATGGCACTGTAAAGAGATAGCTGACAAAGAGTGGTGTATTCTAATGAGGTAAATAGGAAAATAAGAGTTTGTTGAGAGGATTATGAGTTTGAAAGTCCAAGGAACAGAGAAGAAAGAGGTAGCATGCAGTAATAGTAAAATAATAGATTTAGGAAAAGAGTTATATGGAGATGGACAGAGAAAGTATTTGCCTTGCTGTTCCTTCCTAAAGATTAAGATTTTTCACAACACATCCAATTGTTTGCCATATAAACACGTCTTTCCTTGTGAAAGAGAAAATTTGAAGTTACTACTGGGGTTTCTAAGAAAAATTGTGTCAAAAAGGCTTCATCTTCTATCTTTGATGTTTAGCTAACAAATAATCCTCATTTTCAACTAAGAGCTATTCATTATTCAAGAGTTTTCAAAGTCAAACTATCCTTTTCAGAGCAGCCAAACTGCAAACTTATAATTTCAATTATAATTTCTTATTGGTCAATTTTTTATCATAATTAAAGTATTTGCATAAATTTTCACAAGCAAAATGATGACTTTAAGCACTGTTTTGTCCTGAACTCATTAAGAAGCTCTGCACTGCAAAATGTTTCATAATGACTAGTTTTATAACCTTTTAAAATTTTTTTACACCATAGAAAAAAATACCTTGACACCAAAAACTCAAGCCATATGAAATATAAACAGGAAAAACTACTTAACAGTTCAGATTGCTTTGGTATGCTTACCTATTGAAGCACAATCTCAGAATAATATTACTTATTATTCTTTTAGAAATTCTTTGATTCTTAGAAAGATATTTTAGGTTTACCTTTTTTGTCTGATTCTCTTCTCTTTTTTTCCATAAGAATGCCTGTAACTTCTCTCCTTCACACAGAGATAGCATAAATTGTAGTTGTGTCTTTTGTAGTCTGATATTATCAGGTCATTGTTTGTTCTTAATTAACTGAACATTCTGATATTATCTTTAGTAGGAGAAAATGAAACTATGAATAAAGTTCTTGATATTGTCCTTGATTTTAATACAGAAGTAACCCAAATAGATAACAAGAAGGGAAAAAAAAAAGAAAATGGAATGCCATATTTACAGAAAAAGTGTATCTAAAAATCAATACATTTTTTCATCTTGCTACAGTCAAAACTGAATTTCACAGCGTCTACTTGACCTTAGAAATTGAAATAATCTTAGATTATAGCTAATTCATTTGTTTTGTGTAGGATATTGGCAAACGTAATAAATGAGATAGCCTGATAATTACTACTGGAGCTGGGATTTATATTTGAATTCTCAGTCATTGATCATTACTTCAAAGAATGATTCATGGACTCTGCCTCTAGAATGTCATTCCTCAAGGGAGTGTTCTAGACTGTGAGAGAGTTCACTGAACAATCCAATGTATCAAAGTGTTTCTTAAGCAGAAGAAACTTTAGCTTTTCAAGTCCTTGATCTTCAGGTTCTTGACACTGTCAAACCTGATCACATGTCCCTGTGAGGTTTAATATTGTAAATAAAAGGACTTTCTTTAGCCCTTTTTTCTCTTCTGGTGTGAGAAGAAAATAAGGAAATGGCTCATTTAATTTCCACCATTTATTATCACAGTTTAAAAATTTATCACAGTTCAAAAATTATTAATTTTTGAACAACCTTTTAGGAATCCACTCTTTTTACTCAGGAAGTATGGCTGGCATTAAAAGATTATCCTAGTTTTAAAAAATCCCACAAAAGAAACCCAAGAAGAGGTCCCTTGCCTAGAGGAATTGAAAAAGTAGCTCACTTTGGCACAAACAAGGTCCTCACCATTATCAAGACAATTAAAGCATGATTTAGTTTGTATTACTTTTCCATAGATGTACCTGCATAGGTATGTTATTAGTAGGTAAAGATAATACTTTGCTTCAGTTATCAGATATATGATAAATGAGACTGCTGGAAGGATTATATTAAGAATGTCTGATTAAGATAAGCATAAATCCAATAAAGGATTCATGGCAAAATGCAAGACAAAAAGTTTTGAATTGCACCACAGGTGAAACAAGTACCTCCAAAAATAACTAAGATTCAGAATCTACTTGGTGATGAAAATTTGAACCATTAAGTGTCTTTAGAAAACAAACAGACCAATGGTAAGAGAAAATGACAAAGCAGCATAATGAAAAGGTAATTAACACTGGTAATGCTTTAAGTAAAATCAAGAGCTGACCTCTTCTCTCTGATGAACAGTGACAGAACCTGAAGAAATGGGATGAAGCTGTTTCAGAGGAGGTTTAGGATGGTTTTAAGAAAAGGTTCTTCACCAAGAGAGTGGCTGGGCACTAGAACAAGCTCCCCAGGGAACTGGTCACAGAACCAAGAGTGAAGTAAATTCAGTTACTTTA
>VWYP01004670.1:0-27899 GCA_013400435.1 Pycnonotus jocosus
TTCATATTCATTCATAACAGTCACCATGAAGATATTGCTGGAAGTGATATCTTACAAAATTGGAATGATGAGTTCTCTGTTTTCACTCAGTAACAAGTTCCTGAAGAATGGCAGGGTTTGCGAACACAGGTTATCTTACAAGATCAGAGTCTGACTTTCAAACTCTTCATGACTGAACATGATTCTCAATGCTATATTTAAGTGGCAATGGTAGTCCTGTAAATAAAAAAAAAAAACTAAACCAAAACAAAAAACCAACCCTGGTGTCATAGCACCAAACAGAATTGAAATGTACATAAAAAGCACTTTGGCCTTTTTGAATGGTAGAGTTTATGAGAAGACATAGAGTTATATGACACTTCCTTTCCTAGTTTTTGTATTCACAAACTAGAAAACTCTAGTTGCTTCAATAACTTTGTAATTTGATATTAAGATCCAATAATGCCTAGAGATAACTATAAAAACTGTAAGGCAATGCAGATATGATTTTTGCTAATTGGAATATTGTTGGATAATTTCTCTGTGTTAATGGTAAGAAACTTGCCTGTCTTTTAGATGCTACCATCTCTCCCTGTTATCTGCAATAATACAGGCTAAAATATATCTTGTCATGAAAGCTCCTTTTTCTGTATCAAGATACTTAACAGCTTTTGTTGGGCCTATTAAGTAAGGCACAAAAAAGGTATGTTACTTTTAACTGATTTTTTCTTATGTTTCTGTCCTGGTTTAGAGGACAGGTGTCTGAACAATTTAGATCCCCTCCCTTCAAATTGTTATAATTTAGACAAGAAAATTAATTAAAGAGGCTTTTCTCTAGGCAAAGTTGTGGGAGTAAGAAAATAACAGCTCTTTACTAGTGTAAATCACAAACCAAACAACAGAAGAAAAATAACTACAGCATTAACAACTGAACAATAGTAACTAAAACCCCCTGAAAACCTTGCCTCCCAGAAACCCAGGACGGCGAGTTCTCGGCAGCTGGTGGGTCTCAGTGGCTCCTGCAGAGGGGCCGGGAAGGATGCAGACGAGCTGACAGATGGGTGTCCAAGCAGGGTGTCCCGGCAGGGCAGAGGGGGAAAAAAAAAAAAGGGCAGGCCTCACCGCAGCAGAGAAAACAGAGCCGAGGAAAGAAACTGCAGGGATGGGACAGGGCCNGTGAGACAAAAGGTGTAGCCAGGTTCCCTTTGGTCCCCTTTGTCTTGGCCAAAGTGCCCATAAATGTCTAGGACTTAGTTACTTAGCAACATATGGGGAAAAAATTCTCTGAGTAAGAAAAAAGAAAAAAAACCCAAAACCATACAGGGCTAAACCTCAACAGTTTCCTGAATCAGTAAGAAGTAGATGAGCAATTTTTGAAATGGAGCTTAGAGAGATTCATTGCCAGCACAACAAAGAGGAAGTTTTCAAAGAAGAAAGGTAGTCTTGAGTTTTCTTTAAGAGTTCCCAAAAAATGTGATCTGAGCGTGACTGGGACTGTTTGTATTTCTAGCAATAACCTGGAATGATTTTAGGAGGCATATGCAAAGATCCAATTTTTTGTACCTATGACCCTGCCACCTGTGTAGCCTTGCAGAAATCATAAACCTTGGCAGAGGAGTTGTGAAATAAAAGCGTGGTGGAGAGACTGTACAGTATCTACAGCAAGTGTGGGGACAACCTAATTGCAGTATTGCAGCTCAGGGCTTGAAATAACGTGTCCTCCTAAGACTGCTGCTTAGACTTAAGACAGCCAGGCTGTTGCTCTGGTTGTGAGTGAGATCACACACAGTTAAGTATTTACTGTGAATCTAGTCCATGCAAAACTGAGCAGAGTCAATTCACTTCTCTTGTCACCTGCCAGCACAATCCCTCTATTTGTTGCTCCTTTACTTCTTGTTCTTTTTGACTTAAGTTATAGCTTCTGTTTTTTGTTAAAGAGGTTATCACTTTGAACATCTTTGTACAACATCTCTTTCATTGCAGGCTTCTAGATAGTGTGACCCTTCACAATGGTAATAATAGTATTTAGATTCATAGAAACATAAAACCATGGAATGGTGAGTGTTGGAAAGGAGCTTAAAGATCACCTAGTCCCAACCTGCTGCCATGGGCAGGGACACTTCTTACTGCTCAGAGCCCCATCCTGCCTTGGCCTTTAACACTGCCAGGGATGCAGTATCCACAGCTTCTCTGGGCAACCTGTGCCAAGACCTCACCACCAGTAAAGAATTTTTTCTTAATATAACTTTTTTTTCTAAATATAACTTATTTTTCTTAATATAACTTACACTCATTTTGAAAGCCATTCCCCTTCATTCTGTCACTACATGCTCCTATAAATAGTCCCTCTCCATCTTACTTGTGGGCTTCCTTCATGTAATGGAAGGCCATAACTAGGTCATAGATCACAGGATCCATTCTCAGCTCATGCTGGTTCTAGGTTTTTCCAGGTGCATCTCATCTTCCACCTTGATGGCATTCTTTCTTTCAGTTATTAGTACTAATATGAAAAGATAATTTTTAATTCTTGAACTCTAAAATTGGTTATTTACTGAAGATGAAATGCTGAATAACTACAGACAGAAGGTGTGCAATAGTGAAATTAGCTTGAAATAATTTATACCAGTTGAGGGGTGTGGTGAAAAGGACTTGGAAATTTTACTGCTTTAATGCTAGGATTTAGAGGAGTTTACAAGAACTGTCCTTTCCTGTAGAAAGTGAACTTTATTTTCTTTAAGTAAACTCTTGCTGGTTTTCCAGTAGTAGGAATTTTAAATTGTGAATTTCAAGAAAGCAGTGAGGGGTCATTAAGTATGGTAAGGTACACCATTCCACATGTCTACTTTAATAAAATGCAAGGGTGGGAATCTGATTAAAAAAACCTCCAAAACCTCCAGTTAAAAATGTCTCTTGTAGTAATATTTAGCTTTGTTAACAGTCCACGTCAGCTCTTTTTGTTTTATGACTCACAGGATCCATGCTTCTAAAGAAAAGGAGCTGTATCTCCAAATCATATATTCATTTGACTGTATGACTATTAACAGAAAAGTGTTTTTATTTCTCAATGGAATCAAGTTTTGCTAAAACAGTGTGGTATAGTCCTGAAACAAAACCATTTTCTTACTTGGGTGTAACATGCATCCAAATCTCATATATAGATGAATAAAGAATAACTAGAGTTTGGCCTGGTTTTGGTGGGGAAGAGCCAATTTTCTTCCCAGTAGCTGGTACAGTGCTGTTTGAATTTAATATGAGGGTAGTGTTGATAACTCAGGGATGTTTTTGTTACTGCTGGGCAGGCCTTTTCTCTTCTTGTGCTGCCCCACCAGTGAGAAGCTTGGGGGACACAGGAAACTGGGAGGGTGCACAGGCTGGACAGCTGCTCTCAGCACACCCCAGGGATATTCTACACTCTGTGGCAGCATGCTCAATAAACAAACTGGAGGAAAGCTGGCTGGGAAACCACTGGTCAGGAACAAGCTGGATGTTGACCACTGGTGAGCAGTGAGCAATTGCATTTTACACCTCTTTTTTTGTATATTCTAATTCTGGTTTCGTTATTATTATTTTCTGTCCCATTTTTGTTCTGTTAAACAGTCTGTAACTCAGCCCATGAATTTTACTTTTTTTTTTTNTTTTTTTATTTTTATTTTTTTTTTTTTTTTTTTTTTTTTCCTGATTCTCTCCCTCATCCCTGTGGAGGTTTGGGAATGAGTGAGCTGCTCTTTTGTGTTTAGCTACCTGCTGGGTTAAACCACAGCAGAATTCTAAAGGAAAAAAACTGTTGAATTGTTGAACTATTATCTTGTGAAGAAAAATTATAGAGCTACCGTATGTTTAGCTTAGTTTAAGGATGACTGAAAATGCATACTCTTGATACATTTTTATGGCTTCCAAGTGGTAAGAAAAACAGTACTGTATAATAAGTACCTGGTACCAATTCTGGCAAATATTAAATAGCAGCATGTAGTGGAGTGGTACAAGAGCCTGTGACTTAGGAAAACAAGAGATTACAAGGCCAGCTGAAACCAATATAATAGCAATGAGTATAATTGTTTTCTTTCATCACTTAAATAGAATTAAATAAATTGATACAGGCTGTCATTTGCCTTATCAATATATACACCATGATTTTAAAGGTATGCTAACTGGAAATGTGTCTGTAAGGTAGATTAATTATTTAATATGCACTGTGTGTTAGCATGAAGCATATGTTAAGTTTTGTGGATTGATTAGTGAGAGCAGAAACCTGAAATAACTAGGAGGAAGTAAAGTGATGCAGTGATATATTAATGATATGTATTAATTTTTAATAACCAAATAAGGGTTTTCTGTGGCTGGCCTGTGTTTTCACATGTTCAGCTAATTAATAGCAAGATTTCTAAGGAGCATTTTTTAAACTGGAATAAACAAAGGCAGTAAAAGATCTGTGTTTCTGTCATTGTTTGGGGGTTTTCTTGTTTCTATGTTTGAGAGCCGAAGCTACATAGCAGTTTTCAGGCCCTCTCAGGAAATGAGTTCACACATTCCAGTCTCATCCTTTCTTTCTTCAGTCTAAATACACCCTCTGGAGGTGTTGCACAGCATGAAACCATGTTGGTGTTGTTTTAGGTGCCTGTTTTCTGTGTGTGTGTGCACAGAGCTTCATGTCCCCAGCGTTTGTAGCTGCTTTGAAGTCCAGCCCAAGGCAGGTGAAGTCGATTATTTGTTATGGTAGTGGTTTCTGCCTGTGTTACCCCAGCAGGAATCTCATGACAGACAGTTATTCCTCTATTTTCTTTAAATGTTGCTTCAGTTAAGATAAGGTAGTTTAAAATCACATTGCTTTAGAATATCTAAAATACAGGGAAATCTCAGTCATGACTTGGGAGCAATGAAATGCGAAGGAGTTGTTAGACATGACTTGAAATGTTTTTTTCTGAGAACTGAATATGTTGTGGTGAAGGCTTAACAGTTCCTGATATAAATGTTTTTATTTTCTTGAAACAATGGAGGGATGGATGGTGAACCAAATGCCATGGCCTGGCTGGGCAGTAGGAAGTCAACTATTGTGACATTTCACTATCAGAGGTGACACTCAATCTTCTCTTTCACCTGTTCAGTCTAGAAAGAAGGAGCATTTGAGAAATATACAAGTAAGATAAATTTCATTTTGATGGATAAGATGTGAAGAAAAGTTGTTTCTGTAGTGGTGCCTAAATTATTTTGGCCTGCGTATGAGAAGTGAGTTGTTTGGGGTTTTTTTTGTTGTTGTTTGTTTGTTTTTTTGTTTTTAAATAATGGCTTCTCATCTCAGTTGTAGCATCTCTCTTTTTATTTCTTTTTTTTAGACAAGCAGAATTTATATGCACAAACAGAATTAAAATTTTCGTATGGTAAAAATTGAATTAAAATAAAAATCGCCAAAAGGAATTATTTCATCTTATAACACATGCCACTCTCCAGTATCACACTGAGTTTTCAAATTATTTTCCTGATAAATTATTATTTGACTGTTGTGTAATTATTTACTCACTGTGTTATAGTGCCTTTATGGGTACATTGCATAAAGTGGCATATTCAAAATTACTCCCTTTTTCACAACCAATCATCTGCAAGACCACTGCTAATTTGGCTGCTTCAATTTCACCTTTATTCCAACCTAAATATCACCATTATATTTGGCCAATTATGTCCCCAAAGCTAGACCTCTCTGTATAATTGTAACTTACATATCCTGCTAAATAACTAATAATTGCATCTTTCCTGAATAATAAATACCTTAGGATTAAGTCTGAAAGTTGGAGGATTTTTGACCAGGATGTGGTTGTTTCTGATAACAGGAAAAAGTTCATAGTGAAAAATTGATTTGCTGCAGGCCTCTGTCATAAAAAGAAAGTGCTTTAATATTATTCAATGATGATCTTTGAATTAGTCCCTCTTCTATCTGCTGATGCATAAAATATCAGCTACCACATTCTGGTTTGTGGTCAAAGGCTTGAGGACCTACAGCACAGCCAGTCTGATGTCTTCTGGCTGTTTGTGAGTGTGCCCCATGGCAGGAGACTGGATGAGCCTGCAGATTCCAGCAGGAATCAGAAAAGAGGATGAGTGATGACTGTGCCTGATGAGCCCACGTGCTCCATTCCAGTTGCTCTCTGTGGGGAGTCTTGATAATCTGCTGGAAAGCTGGCACCACCAAGGGTTTTGGTTTCATCCAGGTAGGAAAATGAAGTGTAAAACAAGAAGCAGGACATCTGCCAGAGGGAAGGAAGTGTGTTTGTTTTCCTGGGACCAGGGAGTCCTGACTCAGGCAGGAGCCAAAACAACAGCAACAGTGAGGAGAGAGGTGTAGGAAAAAAGGGCACATTGGGATGGAACAAAGTGTGTAATGCAAGCACATGTAGAACATATAAGGGACTGTCAGGAAGGGGAAGAGGGCAGAAGTGGGTAATGCCTAACAGGAGGCAGCACGCAGAGTTCATGGCCTGTGAATGGAGGACAACAGATCAAGCTGAGTCCCAACTTTGAGTTCTAGCAGAGAACTCACCATTTGGGAGCAGGAGAGGATTTCTAAAAACAGAGGTATTTGAAGGATTTATAGAAAATGTGGGAGAGGAAAGAAGGGAAAAACAGAGGCCTTCTGGAGATATTGGGAGAACCTGAGTTTGAGATGGGCACAGAAGATGTGGATCCCTGGTTCACATCGCTACTGGACAAGTGAGACCTGTAGGTGTGGGCTGCAGGCAGAACCACAGCAAGATAAATAATAATGAATGCCATCTAAATAGCTAAGTTCAGACATGCATTGTTTTTATGTGGAAAGCCAGGAACTGCTTAAAATCATATCTTCAGAAATTTTATGTGTTTGTATCAAAAAAATCTTGAACATTTACTGTGATTTGGGGTAAGGCATTAAACCAACACAAAGGTTTTGAATGGCATTCCTTAATGTCTGTGTTTAGATAGGGACTGTCTTCTTCCATTAGGATTCTAAGAACAGAGGTTTTCCCATCTCATTTAAATCAAACTCCGGCTAATGAGATGAAGAGTTGAAATATAATCTTAAGGGCTTATTCTCAGATTTTAAAAAGAAAGCTGCGTGTGAGATTCTTTGAGTACTGTGTACTCTGGATATAAATCACTTCCTGTAGCATCCAGTTAGAGGGCTGTTCTTTATTTACATTTCACTGCCCAAACAAAAATAAAGTCTTGCTTGAATTAAATGTTAACCTTGGATAATTTTGCTTAAATGTTTTTAATAACATTTATACATTTTATAAATTAAATACTGAATTTTCAAACTGAAAAATAGAAATCGAAGGCCTTTTTTTCCAATTTCACTTTTGAATCAAAACAACTGACATGCCAATAATTTTTTGAAATTCTTGTGAAGTTAAATTCACAAACTTTGGAATTTAGAAGTTTGGATGAAAAATCTTTCTGCACGTCAGCTGCAAAAAGTCCTATACACTAGGATTCTCTTCACTGATCTGTTAATAAGCTGATCTGTGGTCATGGACCTTTCTGTGCTCGGATTATTACTGTTTCCTGTGTTCCTTCTGTTATATACATTAAAAATGGACAAAAAATAAAGAAAAGCAGGAATAGTCAAATAACTATGTTTCCTTCGGACTTCCATAATTTTTTCTTTTCCTGTTACATAATTTTTCTTTTCCTGTTGATACAGATATGTACTTACGTCCCTTTAAACACTGTTGAAATGACTGGAGTAAATCTTCATGAGACTTGAAGAGTGTGGAGCCCACAGATGTTTGTATCATCTTTTGATTGCTTCAAACTGACATCATTTGAATCTCAGAAGAGAGAGCAGCAGAGAAGGATTTGGCAAAGATCACTGTCTACCTGGGTGTAACGCAGGACAGTAACCTGCCCGGGAAGGACCGTTACAACCTGTCCAGGCTCCTGAGTGGAGTGTTTTCATGAAATATTTGAGAATTAAATGTGAATACATTGTGAATCATCTATTTTATATGGGTTCCCAAAATAACAGCTACAAAGCCTAAGGATATATCCATATGAAATACTGATTTCATCAGAACATAATCCCTTACCCCTGGATTTAATTCCTTTCTATTCAGCTTGTGCTAATCAACTCTGCCTACAGCTATTCAAGCAATTAATAAGATAGATTTCATGCAAACATATGGCCTTGTATGTATCCTTCAGTCATAACAATAAACAGGAAAAGAAGGATGGAATGAAATTCCTCCAGAGGAATGGAAGGCCTTATGAAACCTGCAGTATGTAACTCTCATAGTACCTGAGTGGTAGGTAAATGTCAGAGCTGTGAGGTGTGTAATTATGGTCATCATAACTGAAATATTTCTCTTTTGGTCAAAAATAGAAGAAATATTAAGCAACAGATTTAACATTTCGTTCCTCCTTCAGAGGCTTGGCTTCAGTGCTGTTCCTTATTGTCTGCACAAGTTGCTGATACCCATTGACTGCAATGAGAAACTCACATTGCATTTTAATATCTCTGATCCCTCAGGCATGAATATATTTGTTCATGATGTTTTTACTGCTGTTTTTCTGCAGAGAGCAACATTTCACAATTGTAAGAGGTCTGTCAAACAGGTTATATTGACTAACAGTAGCATACCTCAAGTCACTATTCAGAATTCATACCTACAGGGTAAGCACTGTATTCTGAATACTGCTAGTTTAGCTTTGGTCAGGATCTGCATTTAAATTATTTCAGTTTCTTATATTTCCTTAGAATAAACAAAGCTTTGGGTATATGATTATTAAACATTTCATAAGGCATATTTATACTCCAGCAGGGTTTACTAATGTTTATGGCTCTTTTTCATTATTTTGTGTATATATTAAAATATATATATAAACATACTCTATGCATTGATATTCCTTATATTAACTGCAGCAAATTCAGCTTCTTTGAAAGCACATATACCATGCCACAACAGAAAATAACACACGATAATATAAAGTGGCTTACAATGTAGGTAGAAATTGTGACCTATTTTGGCTTGTTATAGTAGTACTATGAGAAAATTACTGAAGTTTATAGATCTGCTTGCTAGAGAGGCCAAATGCCTGCAGGTCCTGTTGATTCCTGCTGGGGTGGATATCCAGTACTCCTGTAAACCTGACTCTAAGTGTTTGCTACAGATGTCTTTAAAATAGTCATTGCTTATTTGGCAAGAACACGAATATGAGAAAAGTATTGGTCATCAGCCCAGTATATAACAGAAGCAAATGATCTGTAGGTATTGTCCTCCTACGATTCTGCAAGAGTTTTAATAAACAAACACTAGTCTCCTTTCAAACCTCTGCTGTTATCACTGATGATGCTGTTGCACAAATATGTTCTGTTGTGGTAAGGGGATATATAAATTGAAGATCTTTTTGAAACAGGAGATGTTTAGAATTTCCCAGTTTCAATTTTGTTTTCATACATGCTGCTTGCCTCACACAGTTTTTTTTTTTTAGAAAAAAATTAAAAAATTAAGATAAACTTATTTAAATTATGTGTACATTGCTAGCAAAGCAAAATTGTAAAGGAAATACTGTCTGAAACTTTTAATCAGAATGTATTAAAAGTATATAAATTTAAGTATATATTATGTCTGATTTGAAGACCAAGAAACCTGTTATATATTTCTGTGCCATGCATACAAGATAGCCTTGAACTAGATTATGTTACCCCTTGCTTCAGTGGAGAGGAAATTTTAGATTTGCTATCACGATATTGATGGGGGAAACCGCCAGTGTCTTATATCTATACAAATGGCTACAAATCCAAATCTAAGGTGAGACACCAGCTGAGCTAGGCATAACTCACTACATTTGCAGGTAAAGAGGGTGACATTTGAAGAGGACTGATGTAACCTGATTTCAATACACTGTGGAAGAGGCTCACTGCCTTGCGTGTTTGGGTTATGATTACAGAGATTATTTTTCCATGTTTCCCATACTTATGTGGTTGCCAGAATGGTAACTGAAGTCTGCGTTCAAACTTTCCTCTGGAAGGTGTACAGTAACATTGTAGCCCAATAGTCTGAGGTCAGAGGCATGGATCATCAATCTCAAGAAACTTTCAGTAGCTAGGGAACGATGTGTGCATTTTGAACTGCACAAAAAGGAGAGGTTTTTGGCCTTGTTTCACTTCCCCCTTCTCATGACTCTGACATTTCTTCTGCAGGACATCAACAAAGTGTCTGTGCTTTGACATTTTGGGATTTTAGAACTGATTTATTTTGCAGAAGGCTGGCTAAGGAGAGTTCCCTGATGGCAGTCTACTTTTTCTGGTTGCAAGTTGGAAAGTAACATGTTGCCTATCACTAGAGTGCATAGAATGGCTTTCTTGAAGTTCACTGTCTTGGTTTTGTCTTCAAGGTGAAGTTCAGATCTACTGTTTTCTGCTAATTTTAAGGAAACGTATCTGCTTACACAAATATGTATAAAGGTATATAAATAGCTGAGTAGGTACAGCAACTGCATTGGCTCTTCGGTGAAATTCATTTGATATAAAACTTTAGAGAGGGCAAGAAAAGCTTTCTGGTAACGTGACAGATGTAGAAACCCTTTTCATTTCCCTTTCTGTTTACTTTTTTTAAAGGTGTTAATCTTGTGTTTAAGCCTCAAAGAGAGACAGACACCACAAAAAACACAAAACCTCTTTGCAGTAAGAGAGACCTCAGGGCATTGAGGTAGCACTACAGATAATCTGTAGATCTGAGGTACCACAGTTAAGCTTTTTCTTTGATGATGATTGCTGTGGGCAAATGTAGAGTGTAAACAGACACGATTTAAAGATATGAATGACTGGGAATAATGCTTCTCTGCAGAGCAGGTCAGATGCTTTTACCAGGCTTGTTGACAACAACTTTCTGCAACAAATGGCTTAGTCTGTAACATGTAACCTGCTGCCATCTTCCTGTATTCACAATGGCACTCCTAAGTCATATGGAAGTTGAAAAAAGAATTTAAATATTTGTTGACTGAGGTACAATTTAAGTAAGCTAACCTATTTAAGTTAAATAAGTTACCATTTTAAAGGCTGTTTTTCCAGATTTGCTGTACAGGGGAATGTTTGAAGAGACTTTCTAGGTTACCAGTTTTTCAGGTTTTAGTGGTACCCACTATTAGGCAAACATGACAGTTTGCCTCAAGCAAGAAGAATCTGTCTAAACACAATGTCCCTTTCCCCCATCACTGCCGAAACTTTTAAAGATGTCTGTGCTGTGTGTACAGTTATAATGAGTTATAATATTTGTTATTTGTTTACTTTGCATTTCTGCCAGCTTCGCTCCCTCAGTCCACATGAAGTAGCAGCTTTGCTGAGGGACTTTAGACGCTGTGGTGGTGTAGTCTAGCCTGCACCACCACTTCCTTGTGTGTCTTCACTGGCATCATACTCCACAGTCTTGCTGTACTCCAAAAGGTCCCCATTTACTACTGTTTTCCTTCTCTTCCCTGTCTGTTTCTGCTCATCATGCTACTTCCTTTTTATCTCGCCTCTTTGTCTCCCTACAGTCTCTGACTAGTACTTTTTCTTTTGCAGTCCTTTTGGCCTGGATAGCTGCCTGTATCTGTCAAAACCTAATCACCACTGAAACCCTTAAAATTCATTTTCTTCAAGGAGCAATTATGGTGTATTTGCTTTGCCTGTAGCCTCTGTTCTCAGTTTGTTTGGACTTCCTTCCTCTCCCTTTTCTATTGGATCTTGTGTGCAGGGGCAACAAGAGCCAAAGAAAATACATTAATCTTGGTTTGTGGATCCGTTGTGCATTACTGAAGGCCATAGCAGTGTCACTGTGCCTTTTCTACTCTTGGTCCATCAGGGATACAAAGCTGTTAAAACTCCAGTTCTTATTTCATGCTTTTGGTTCTGACTGTTCCATCAGCTGGACAGCAAAGCCACTGTGAAACATGGATTTGCAGCACTCCTTTCAGTGTCACCAGTGGCTGTTTGATTAAAAAGAGAACAGGGAGGAATGTACTGGTTTAAGCCTGGCTCTAATGAAGTTGATACATGAAGTGCACAAATGATTGCTTTCTCATCACGTTTTCTTGCTTGCTCTTACTCCTCACAGGGACAGAGCAGTTTGTTGTTCCCTTATTGAGACACTGAGGACAAAGGTCCTGGAGATGCTGCTGGGGTCAGAAGACAGGAAACTTGAAGCTGACTGAGACATCTTACTGCATCTGCACCTTTGCCTCTTTGCATAACCCCTGGCAAGTCCTTTGTGCTTTTTGAAGCTGACAGACTGCTTTTTGCTTTAATGGTTACAAAGCCTGTGTTGCAGTTTCACTCTCAAAGCTGAGTGTGAGGTTCTATGTACACAGTACGTGTTCAGGCAGTGTATATTCCTTTTGAGACTGGTCCTCTTGAACTGTGCACTTCGTGTATACCTTCAAGAATGTTAGTTTTAGAGTGTAGCTGAGTTTAGCTGCTTTTGCTGCATGAGGTTATTTGTTCCTGTCTTGCAGTCTGCATTTACATTAGTAACACATAAGAATTTTCTATGCTTGCTCTCTTGCATGTTGTTGTATAGGCACCATAATTGACTTGAAGGCTTTTTCATCTCTGAGGTAAATCCTTTATCTGAATGCTTAAGAGAAGAATATTAGAGGATGTTGGTTAGAATTTCTGCCGAAGAAAAGTCCCATAGAGGTGCTTAATTTGTTTAGGAATAGATGATTTTACAGTGTGATTTAGTGCTTAATGTTTTCTACTTTTCCCGTGCAGGAGAAAAAGTAACAAACAGGAAGAAAGGTTATGTGGAGAGGAAAGAATCAGCAAAAAATAGCATGTCTCTTTGCACAATTGAAACAACAATAACAACAACAAAACTATCCCAGAGGGTAGTGAAGAAAAAAAATGTTGTTTTAGTGAGTATCATGGGGTCAGAAACAGTATGACCATATTGCAAATAGTGAATATGAGAAAAAAAACCTCTGGAGGCATGAGATTGTTTCACAGCTGGTAAGTAAAATCACACTGTGTTCTCCCATTCTACACTTCCTTAGTATGAGAGACTTTTGCAAGCATTAAAATCTTAAATAAACAATTAAATTATCAAAATGTTGTGGTTATGAATAGCATCAATAAAGCAGTTTGAGAAAGAAATTGCTCCTCCTGTTAGCCTATAATGTAGTTTGAGATCCCCTTTAAAGTTTTAGGACACCTTTTATACTTTGTTGAGGTGAGCAGAGGTATATATGAAAATGCTGCAACACCTCCAAGAGATCGTCTTACGTGAAATGCTTTAAAACTTCTTTTCATGTGATCTTGATTAATTGCAGTGCATCACTTGTCACCACTGAATGCTCCTTCAATGACCAACCCCAGTGCCCCCCTTATTTTTCCTCCTGCTATGCAAGAACTTTTTTTTTCATTGCAGTGCCACTTGCAGATTTTAAGGTGTCAAGCAGCTCCATAATGTGCATATGTATGGATACTTCTGCTGAGTCTTTGTTCTTCCACTGTTACAGCAACTAGACTGAAGCTGGAAAGGGACAAGAGAAGAAAAACTTCCCTTAAGCACTTCTGTCTACCCAACTGCCCTTCTCTGAACCAAAATTTCAACGCTTTTGAGCGTTCTTAATGCCAGTTTGGCGCTCTAATCAAATAAATGAAATCAAAAATATTTCCTACTTTTAAATAGCAGAGGCCTGGCTTTGTATTATAAATTTTTATCCTGAGCAATATGGAGATCTTTAAACTGTTCCCTTAAGAGTTTCTTGGCAGAGAGTTTCCATTTGGTCAAAAAGCTCTTTCTAGGCAGTTATCTCCAAAGAAAATTGTGTCTGAGCTTCTAGATAGTAAACAACAGTTCAGTCCCACAGGGTCTGGGGTGATATGGATAAAGTTAAAATAAAGACAGTGATGAGCCCTACAATCCTTCCAGAGTGTCTGTGTATGTGTGCACGTATAATGTTGACTACAAATATTTTATTTAACCTTGGTACAACCACAAGCAAAACAACTTATGGGATAAATAAATTGGGCTACAGATATGTCAGACTATGTCTTCATCAGTCCTTCTAAGATTTTAAATAATTTACTCTTTTCACCTATTCTCTCTTTGTCTTTAAATGCTCCATAATGTTGTCACAGTGACAAGATAACTTTGTATATCCAGAAATAAATTCTAAATTCATTTATACTTACTTTGTGTTGCTCTTCATCTCTTCTTCCTTGTGGGGATCCAGACAATGGGACAGTAATGCATATACTGCATTAACATCTACGGCTCAAGCAACTCTTCTGGTTACTGTTTGTCACATACCTAAATGTACATTGACTGCTGAATAAATTGTTTTTCCTAACAAGTTTTCTTTTTACTTTCTGTTGGCACTGCAGTTCTCCAGTAGAAGGTTTACTAACAGTGCTGTATTAAATTTTTCTTCTGGAAGAATTGTCTTTTCTTTTTTTCCCCCTCTTTTTTTAATTTCTAGATGCAGCAACTCAAACTTTTGAAGGAAACTACCATTCTTTCTGTTCACAGGAAGTACTTTTTGCATTGAGAGTGGCTATAATGCACTGCACAGAGAAGTGGGACACACCTGAATGAGCTTGTCACCTCATGGCCCAGCCACAGCACTGCACACACCCAGCCACGCTGCCCTGGGGATATGAGTCAGCTTGTCTGGAGCAGCCTGAGGATCAGCACGGCACCATGCTGTGCAGTGTGGAGCCACAGGCTTGTTTGCATATTTAGCAGTTTTTGGATATTTATTTTTACCACTAGAGTTGAGAAATGCCTACTTCTTTGGAGATGTTACTTGGCTATTCTTAATGGATCACAGTCAGTTTATCTCTTTGGAGGCAGCTCTGAGCAGTAGTTACAGGCTGTTATACTGCTGGGAAAGAACATTTTGCTTTTTTTTGTTACTAGTATGATAATAATATATAAGAAAAAAATTCACAGCTCAAGACTGTGGCAGATAAAAATAGAAAAATATTTTGTCATTGTTACATGGGCCTGAAACTAACACTATTCTCTTAAACTTCTTACAAGAAAATATGTGCTTCATTCTACCAACTAAAACCCAAGAAATTAGGAGAAAGGCTGATTTTTAAATTTCATTTTTTTATCCTTTGACCTGAAGTGTCTGTAGCTGGAGCTGAGCTCCTGACAGATCTCAGCAGCTGATAACAAATGCTGATATTTCATCTCCAAACCTGATGTCAAAATAAGTTCCCTATGAAAGCGACATAGCTGCTGTAAAAAAGGATGTACAGCTACTATTCATCTGAATGCTCTTATCAGAGCAGAATATGCTTTCAAAAGTCTTCAAGGATAGCCTTGTCTTGTTATTGATTCTAGCACCCGGTTGTTATCTCAGCAAGTCAGCACTTAAAGCTCTCTGTAAGGGTTCTTCATGCATTCTCTCTTCTGTCTGTCCTGCATATTTGTCTGTGTGTCTGTGAGGAGAGGGTCTTGCTGATCCCACTCCATTCACTGGTTGAGAATCCTCGATTCAAATTGAGATCCTCGATCCACCTCCCTGCTTGATGGAGAGAGATGACTGTTCTTATTCTTCTTTTAGCATTGAATATATCTTGTGGGATTACCTTGCTTACACTGCCATGCTGTGGGTGGAACCTCTTCAAATCCACACTTGCAATCAGCCCAAAGCATCAGTCCTGTCCTATTTACAGCCTATATTTCTGCCCACAGATTGCCCTTGGAATGATTTTTAAAAGCATCTCATCATATGCTCCACTCTGTTGTTAAAACCAGTTGATAATGTTGAGTTTCTGCTGTAGTTGTCTTTTAACCATGATTGGTTGTCTTTCAACCATGATGAAATTGGCAATGACCTAGTGATGGAACAGAGTAATTGCAGATGATCAGGCTTTGCAGCAGTGACCACATCCTGAATGTTCACATGGCACAGAGTGACTGTTGCAGACAGATGTAAGCTTTTGGTTTGCCAGCACCGGTATCATGAAAGTACCATCTTGAAGGCATACCAGGCTCAAACTCAATTTCACAGGGATTATGTGCATTTCTTCTTATTTCCAACCAGTGCCAGCTTGTATTGTGCCTGGTAAAATACAAAGTTAGGATTAGATTTCCACGCTCCTACGCTATCTATGGTGATTCACTCTGAGAATCCCCTTTTCCCATGGGATTGTCAGTCACTGTGTATACTGCTGACCTTCATTTAGTTACTGGTGATTACTTATGTCAATTTTTTTCTTCTACCTTTGCACTATAGCTCTTACTAATATTATTTTAACTTTCATCCTGCCTCCTTGATAGTGATTATGATGAGTGTATTGCTGTCTAGGGCTGCTTCTTAAGTTCTTTCAGTGTGAACTTGAAAATTTCCTTTCTGGTGGTTCTCACTGCCTCAATAATTTTCTTCATCATATTACTTTGCTAATTATGTCGAGAGGGGTCTGTTTCATTGGTAAAAATCTAGTTTGTTTTTTACAGTTGTTTGTGAAGCATAATTTGTGGTCCCTCTGTCTCACACAGGAACACAGAGTGCAGGATGGTGTGCTGGCTCTTTCCTGTGCTGCTGCACAAGGGCATGCTGGATCTTGCTTCCAGTACTCAAACCACCTGCACTGGGGCACCAACAAATGGTTTTTTACCTCTGAGTGGTTTGATCAACACAGGCATGATGCCAAATTTCCTTACAGGAAAATAATTCAAATAAATAATTTTAAAGGAAGAATATTTAGCCAAAAACTTTGTGGTGTTCCTAAATAATGTTACATGCCATCTTATTTCAGAATGTGGAACAATGGTGTTATTTACAGTAAAATCTAGGCCAAAATCCAACAAAATATTTCAAGAAAATAAAAGAGGCTGCAATTGATTGTATATTGTATATCCTTTAGAACTGACTCAACAAGTCTACTTCTCAGTAATCACATTTTGAATTTTTTCTTTTTCATTCCTAAAAGGGACAAGAGAAAGTATATTTGAAATTTCTTGAAAGATATTTCTTCCTTCCAAGTGGTTTCATTTAGAAATGTAAAAATTAATTTATATTTAAATATTTTTAAAAGGTAAAAACCTCTAACCATTTATTTTTTTAACTGAAATATATTCTCTCCTAATTCATTTTTTCAAATATTTTCTCCTAATCACAGTAACTGCAGCTTGCTATAATGAAAACAATGCTTTTCAGATGGTACTAGACAACAGATGTTCTCAGCAATGTAAAATTAAGAAAATACTGTTATAAATGATAAATACAGATATGATATTATACATTACTACAACTAACCTAATCTAACATGCAAATGAACCCCTCATGAAATATAATCTTCAAAACTTTTAGTTGTCCTACAGTACTAAGGAATTACTTTAGGTCTTTTTTCTTTTGTGTTTTCATTAACAGGACACTTTCTCCAAAATGAAGAAGCCTTTAGATGAAAGCAGCATTTTTTCCCCAGAAAAATGAATGTCTCTCCTGGCTCTGTCAGCACGTTTTTGTCAGTCAGAATCTGGCTTGGTTGGCATAAATTGCCCTTAAGAAGATCACCTTGAATAAGATTTGTTACATTCCGCATATTGCTGAGATCCTTCACCTTCATTTAGATAAAATTAGCATGTTATCTAGTGAGTGGTTGTGGTGCAGGCAGAGGGAATGGCCAAGTGCTCATGAATCAGCAAAGTCTGGGTATTAATCAAACTTCTGTCCCAGAGTGCTGCAGTGTTTCTGCTTTTGCTAATGTGCATGTCATCATTGCTGTGTTTGAAAAGTGGATTAACTGTGAAAAATTAAAAATAAATTCCCACTTTCATCTTCTAGTGGTTCAGATTCCAGGGAGAAAGAAGGTAAAAAACTAATGCCAGTGCCTTTATCCTTCAAAAACCTGCTACAAAAGAGAGTTATGCACTTCCCAAAAATATTTTTGTGGCCTCAAACTCTTTCCAGCAAATTAACTCATTACTTTGAAGAATGCCTTGGTGACCCTCTGTGGCTTTCCTGCCTCAGAACCTTGTACATATTTTCTGCTGAACAGTGCAGAAAAATAGCTCAATTTGGAGGGCAGAAAAACATTTGATTAAACCATGTTTCAAGAACATGACCCCCTTTCTTCTCAGTTCAATATCATACTATGTTAGTAGAACCATTCTGGTTTCAACACAGTTATCTTCTTCCTGGTAGTGGAAAGAAAGCCTTGAAAGCAGATATACCTAGCAATAATTATAAAGTCTTCTTAGCAAACAAATGATCTGTAAGTGGGATAATGACAGTACAGTGATTGCACATCTTGCTGACTCCCGAGACCGCAGTGAAGTAACTCACCCCACTTTCACTTCTTTTGAAGGAATTGCAACAAAATCCTAGAAGACAACTAAAACTTAGATTCCAAAGGGAAACTTTAAATAAAGTTTTAAATCTAAACTTCCTCAGCCTTTGGAGAAATCTGCACTTGGATTGACTATTATTTCTTTGGTGGCAAACTCACAATTCTGTTCTGTCTTACAGAAATATGTATGCCACTGGTGGGGTTTTATCATGGCTTTTTTTCCTTTTCCTGGTTGGTCGATTGGTTTGATTTTTTTTTTCTGTTTCTTCAATTGTATTGTTTAAGATGTGTCTAATTTCTGGAGGATTTCTTTTCCTGGTTCTTCAAAAAGATTTCCAATCTCCTTTCTTGAGTTTCCGTTTAAATAGTTTTAACTATTAAGACAGTAACAACCTGTTGACCTTACTGAAATAACTTGAAATCTAGAAAAACTAGTATTTTACTTAATGTTATTTCAGACAAGGAATGTATTTCTTTCTCAGTTCAGTGGGAAGGTAAAAAAGACTTCCTTTTCCTAGGATGGAGGCAGGGTTTTTGCTGTGATCAGATTTTTCTCACTGGTCTCCAACATTTTTTCCTACAAAGGTAGAGCTGTCAGTAGTCATTTAAACTCTACTAGCTGAATCTTCATTAGAGAAAATGAGGAATTATTGCACAATTCTTATGGCTCATAAAACGTGGCATTTTAATGTGTATCTGTCCCACAGGTGAGGATGGTAACAAACACCTGTGGGTAAAAACAGCTCAGCAGTTTTGCCATTTATTGCTGCAACTGGAGATAGAATGCATAAATAACAAATTGTGACATTGTGGTGCAAGACCAGTGTGTGAACAATTTTATTAACAAAACACTGATGCTCTTCAAGTTCACAGGTTCACATTTGTTCCATTTGTGCTATAGGTATTACTGGAAGTGTTCCAGTTTTTTGGTTTTTTTAAACAACTAAGCACTTTTGTTTATGATTTTAGTGTTATTAAAGTGATAAAATATTTATTATAAGATAACTCTTATATATATGAGAAAATTGAGAACTGTGATGCTGAAAAATTACTAAACATGAAAATTACTTAAAATATCTTTTATAAACTACAGATGAAATAATGAGAAAACTACTTTATTTGTTTGTACCCAGAATAACTTCTAACGCATTTTAAACACAAACATTTTTACTTTCTATTTCAACTCCTAATTAATTGTGCTCCAGCTCTTGCTTTATGGATTAAAGTCACAAACATAATCAACAGAATGTAAACTGCGGCTGCAGATGCGAGACTTTAAAGTGCTAAGCACCACAGGCATGCTCCTAACTTTATTTTTAAACAGAGAGAGGAATTAAAACATCTATTTGACTGTCAGGATTGGATTTGGAGTATTTTGCAGATTTCATATCTCAGCCCTCAGACTGCAAGCATTATGTTGTGAAAACTAGAGGAAAAGCATTTTTTCTGGTAAAATGTGGACATTGCAGTGTGCTTTACGGTGTGGCGCAGTTACCCAGAAGGGAATGGATGTGACAGTTCTGCTTATGGCTTTACCCTACCTTGTCAATAAAGGCACGTTTTTATTTATTTGGCCTCAAAACTTTCCATTATAAAGATCTCAAATAACTAAACATAGACTGCATAGTACTGAAATAGTGCATGTTGAAGGTTACTTGTGTAATAAATATCATACCTATTAAAAGGATTAGAAATTACTTCTACAGTCCAGCACACATGCCATCCAGTAACTTTAGTTCTGGTTATAGGTGCCACGTTTTCCCTTGAATAATTGGTAGGGTCTTTTTTTGATTGAACAGCTGCAATTTCTCTATCAAATGACCTCATCCAATCCCTCAGCCTTTCCTTGCCTAAGAGATCCAGGTTTGTTCTTTTTTTTTACTTTCTTCAACTTACCCACAGCTTCTTCATCCTTTCTCTTTGCACTTGGAGCATGGTAATAACATATCCTCTGATACAAAATATATTTGGATTAAATGTTCAGGCTAGTGAAGGGTAAAGTGAGCAGTCTGGGTACTCTTTTGCTACTCTCCTATATTAAAGAGACATTTTTGGGAAGAGCCATTCACTAGCAACAAGATGTGAGTGCATTACTATTTCATTATAATAAATAACATCTGGTTGTGTTATGGAAAGGATGTAGAACTAACCTCCCACTTTAGGGTTTTTTTTTTAAAGTAATGACTGACTTGATGATCATGACTAACATTTGTCCTGTAGTTCATACAAAAGCCAAGCTAAGGGAGCTATAATTCATGCTAGAAATATTGTCCAAAAAGTGGTGTGAATACTGGCTGAAAGTCACAGTAAAATCAGCTGTGGTAACTAAGCTTGAGAATTCAAATTTCCCTGGTGATAATTTTCATGTTATTGTTACATGTTGAGAAAAATCCCAGTATACTTTTCAGAATGTCTTTGGTTCTTCTACCAAGAAAAGGAGATGAAGTGGTACAAGAAGGAGTGTATGGCAGTCCACTTCCTTGGGGTCTGTAGCTACTTCCCAGGAAAATAACAACAGCCATAGGCTACTTTGATCTCTTGTCAGGCAGACAAAAGGGAACAAGCCTTGACTCAGAGAAAACTAGCAAGCTTGCCTCGGGCTCATCCTCAAATTCCCTGTGTTAAAAACTAGATCATTCCAAAGCTTGACAGTTTTGGTTTTCTTCTTCAATAATTTTTCAAAGTTTATGGTCATTTGAGAAATCCTAAGTTTACTCACTACACTGATTTTTTAAATCATAGAATCATTAAGACTCCCCTGAGTCTCCTTTTCTCCAGGCTAAACACCCCCAGCTTCCTCAGCTGCTCCTTACAGGATTGGTGCTCCAAACCCTTCTACAGTTACATTGCCCTTTGCATGACTCAATACTGTTTCTAACAGAAAACACATTCACTGTGTTTGGTTTTGTTTGCATTTGTTTTATATATTGGAGGTTTGTTTGCTTTTCTGCTTCCTAGCTCTGAACTGTCACTCTGAATTGGATAACTATTCCCCAGGGAAAGATATTAGTCTCAAGTAAACAGCATTTGTACGTGACTCATATATGTTATTTTCTTCATTATGAAAAAGAGTAAGAAAAGGAAGTAATTCAAAGCTCTTTCATTATTTATTCTTGGAGTTTTAGCGGCAATGTAAATGTAATTTCTAAACACAAAAAATTTAAAATACTGTAGAATGTAGAATATGGCTGTGATGAGTAATTTTTTTCAAATACAGTAGTGCATTTTACTTTGAAGCACACATTTATATAAAGCAAACATGGTAATATATTTGGGGTTGGGTGCCTGTTTTCAAAAAAATTGCTTACACTGTTTAACTAGCCATTCTTATTCTTGAAATGAATCACTCAAGTCATTGTAGCACATAACTTGAACAGTTTAGCGGCACTCTTTAAAGTGCTACTGCTTCAAGCATGTAAAGCTAAAAAATCTGTCTCCTAAAAAATACATTTGTGGTGGCTGGGGGAGCACCACTTGCTTTTTTAGCTTTTTTTCTGCATTGCAATTGATATTTTCCAGACTAATGGTTACAGCAAGTGAGTACTGGGTTTCTAGAGTGTTCAAACAATTAAGGTCTAAAGATCATAAGAAAAGCAAGTATCACAGCCTTTGTAATTAAAATTTCAAAGACTGGATTTTTTTTTTTGTTTGTTTGTATTGGGTGCATCTTTGAATTAACCCTTGTAATTTTACTTGAATTGGTGTTTTGATAAGTTTGGAAACTGAATATCCAGATTTATTCACAGGAGGGGTTACTTAAATGCTAGACAATTATGTGAAATACTGTGTATATGACCAGCTGTAATAATGACAGATGCCTAAACCTGATATCCCTGATGCAGTTTTATACTGCTGTCTCTTACTGCTGACTTTGGAGGAAACAGGATCCTTTGATTCTTGAATTGATTTCTGTTCACAAATGTGCTATGATGTGATGGCAGGTGACCAAATCAAAATCATCATAAAATTAAAACTTAAGATAGAATGTACAATAGTCCAACAACAGCCAACAAAAATGTGCAGACACATCCCATGTAATAGTATGTAGCAGCTGACTCTTCAGTAAACCCAGCTTGTCTCAACCTTAAGCACCCCAACACCTAGAAACTTGCAGGCAATCCCACATACAAATCATCTGGATGAAAAAGCAGAATACTTTGCAAAGACTATGTTTGCAAAAAATCCCCCAAAACCCAAAAAATCCAACAAACCCACAAAAAAACCCCAGCAGGGAGTACAAAATGTATATGAAATGTATGTCAGGTCACAGCTGTAAAGCAGACTCTATGTGTGGTCTGAGTTGAAGCTGAAACACAAAATACAGTGACAAAGAAAGCAACATTGCTTTGCATTTATTCACTAATTCTTACAAAAGTTCTGAATGTATAGCAATGACAAAGATTAGCTGCTGCTAGAGTACTCTTCAGATGACTTGTAAGATTTAGCATGGAATTTTAAATGCGAAACAGAAACGGGAAAAGCTGAGCTTTCTTTTCACATTCTTGTCTCTTCCAGCGGTCTGTTCATGAAATCTTGGATTGCCTGGTGTAGGGGTAACCATTTATTAATTGAAGTTTTCAAAGCTGTAATCCACCTAGAAGAAATAAAAGATCAACAATTGTCCCTGATCAAGTGTTATGTATACATTTCTCTGTCCTTTGAAACACACCATTAATACCTGGGATTTGTTCAACTCTGTTACTATCTGGACTCATAATCAGTGGATTGGAGAGATGGAGAAGGTGGAGGTGTTGGCTACAAAAACAGTACAGCTTAACAGCAATTTTCCAACATACTGAAAAGCTTTGTCTTTTGTTCATTAAATTAAAGACCAGGTAGTGTAATTAATAGGCTTTAGGTAAAAACTCCCACGACAGATGTGGAATTTGATGGCATATAGTGAAGGAATTTACCTTCAGAATGTGTTTTCATTTTCCAATTTGCTTAAATTAATCCAGTTATAATGGTCATTGACAGAAGTCAACAATTCTTGGGAATGAGGATGATATACACTTCATTCTCACTAATGAGAAGTGCCATAGCTTTTGGGTTCAGTATAATCACCCACATGTAATTGTGCAAGGCACCTTATCCAGGTTTACTTCCAAACTGCTGCAAGTTGGCCTTGCTGCTCCAGAATTGAAAAGAGCAGAACTGATGACTCACATGTTCCAGGATATGTTTTATTGCAGTTGACTAAGGCTACTGCTAAAGGGAAGTCAAGGGGGAACAGTGAAAACAAGCTGCAAAGTTGTCACTAGATCTTCCCAAGTTACAGAGCTCCTGTCTCCTACAGTCTGGTAAATAAACTGGAAAAAAAAAAAAGATAAACAAAAAATGTTTGGTTTACCTTTTGTTTTCATTTACATTCTCTGCACACAAGTAAAAAGTTTTAAATTCTTCAGATGGAGGTTTGAGTTCAATTACAGATCTCTTGGAGCCCAGGGACTGTTCACTCACAGTATAGCCCTGTAGGTAAAGGCCACCTGGATAGAATAAAATAGCATGCATTATGTATATTGCAGATATCATTTATAGAAGTACTGCCAATTACAAGCACACCAACAAATCTGGCAAATTGGATTTTCAGATTGCTGTATTCACAGAGTTTTACTTTACATTTAAAAATTACATTCACTTTACAGACTTTACATTTAAAAATTTGAAAGTTATGTTTCTTTTCTTTTATGAAAATTGATTTCACAACAGCTTCCTATCTATCAAATGATTAACAATAGATTTATTTAGCTATTCATTAAATAAAATGTGGCAAAATATTTTTCCTAGCTTTTGACTGCCATTAATGAGACTGCCTTAAGCCACTGTAAGGTTATTTGGAAGGTGGACTCTTGTCACTGATATTTTCTTTTGCTTGCCTTTAAAAACTAAAGGGATGAATTTCAATATGAAAAAAAAAGTCCTAAAATCAAGTTTGGTTACTCCTGCTGCCATTCGTAACTGAGATGTCATTGCAGTCCACATTAGCCAGCTGTGAAGGAGAGGCATGAGACGCAATTTGATCTTCTGAGTATTTTCATTGTAACTGTTTTTTGTTTTGTTCTTTTTTAATTTTTTTTTCCCTCCAGACTTTACTTCAGTGCAATTTAAGGTGTAAGTTCACTTTATACATATATGGCGAATAGTCAGAAAGATCTGCAGAACAGGGTCTGTATTTCTGGGGAGCCTCATGTGTAGGCCCAACAGCACCAAATTAATGTTTTAGCATTGAGAATGGTATAAGAGAATGAGAACATGTGGTGAAAGTGGAAAAAGATGCAATAACAAGCAAAAACCACTACCATAGAGGAGAATTTTTATGTAGTAGGATATTTAAACACCAAAAGAAAATATTTGGCAGTAGGAGCATAGACTTCAAGTCATAAATGCATAAAACTTAATTTCTGGCTTTCTGTAAATTCATTGCTTTTCTCTGCACAAACCTTAGCTTTGGTGTCATGTAAAGAGGAAATCCTTGGTCATTTCATACATATGGCCTATGGCAGATGAAGAGTGTTATGCAAATGATATAAAGTGGTACACCTTATGCCTAATCATTATAGCATAAGCCCTAAGAAATGTTTTTCCATTTTGATTTGAAGGCTGGGTAGCAAGCAAAAAGAAAAGTATTTTCTTTCTGGTTCTTCTGACTGCCAGCTTCCTTAGCACAGGGAGAAAGCATTTGCAGGTCCTCACCCATCCCCTCTGTGTGTGTGAAGTGAGCTCTGCTTGCAACTGATCTCAGCAGCATCATTTTGCTGCTTTGAGATTGGGCAGCCACCCTCTCGTGTTGTGGGGAGCGCTCCTAGATGGCAGCTTTAGCTTCAAATAACTGTGGCCACATCCTGGACCACCAGGCTCTCCAGCAGAAGGAAAGTTATGCATATTGAAGAGTGGAACAGCTTTAACAAGGCCACGTGAAAACCTGGTAGTTTGAGGGCAACCAGTCAGAGTTCATGACATTTGTGGATGCTTCCTAACATGCAGGATTTCTCAGCTTTCAGGAGACTGCCATCAGTGGGACTGCTTCAACCCATCACAAAGTGCTTTAGAAGGGTGGATCTTGGTTTAGATAACTGCTCCTGAAGTAATGTGTGCAGAATAGCTCCATCTCAGAAAGAAAGAATAAAAATGTGGGAGGAAAAGGAAAAAAAGGCTAGGGTCAGGAATGAGGTGGCTGGTGAATAAATAGAGACTGAGTCTGGATTTCCTTCATTCACCTTAATGGAACAGCATGGATTTCCTGATAAGAAACTCTCATTAATGGTAAAAGTTCTACTTGGAAACTGCAGTGTAACATTTCTACTTCAATAATAAATTAAAATCTAGCAGCCATCCCTACCTTGGGCAGGAGTAGACCGGAGAGTGGCATAAAAGTACAAGCAGCCATCCTTCAGAATGCAGTAGTGCTGAATCCAGACATCTTTGCTCCTGTCCAGCTGGTGGAGAAGCCCCAGGCACTCAGGGTTCTTGATAGCCAATGGTGGGAGTGTAGTGTTATGCAGTGTGACATCGACCCACACATGGTTCTGTAAAGTAAGCATGCAATGAAATGTCCTCGTAAAAAATTGAGGGGGGCATGCTGGTATAAAAAGGCACACTATCTAGTCTTCTGCCAAGAAATAAGCTTTTGTGAAAATCTTTTGAAAAGTTGTGCTGGCTTGGGCTAGAATAGGGTTACTTTTCTTTGCAGTAGTATGGGGCTGTGTTTTGGTTTTGTGCTGAAAACAGTGTTGAAAACACAAGGATGTTTCAGTTATTGCTTAGGAGGGCTTTTCCTTTTCCTTTTCCTTTTCCTTTCAGGCTGTTTTATTGTTTCTTTAGGTTAGGATTCACAATTTCAATTATTTGCTTTATTTTTGCTGTTTTCAAGTGTGTGGGTTCCTTCATACTCTTTTGAGAAACGCTCAGGAAGAATGTACTTGGAAACAAGTTTGGTTTTGCACTTATAACCTCATCTGAAAGCTAAAGCCAAAAGAATTATGTTTGGTCAATTTAGGTCAGTGCAAAAGGTATTAAAGCAACAAGAAACACCTTTCACTGTTTTCAAACCTAAGAAGGAATCACTCTTATAATTTTTTTTCACTCATTAATGTAGGTGTTCGATTTGTACCTTGAAATTTTCATATTTTTATAAGGATAGTCTGTCTGTAGCAGGAAAGATTAGGATTCATGGGGCCAGGAAAGGGCAGACTAAAATGCCTTTGACCTCTATGGTTCCAAGTCTGGAAATACTAAAATTAGCTTTTCAGTTCTCTGCTCAGGGGCCAGCTGGAGACTATTGATACTGAATTATGCTGGGCTGAGTAAGGTCTCTGAGTAGCAGCTCAAGATCAATCATGGCTGTATTTTTCCCAGCTGCAGGGGCCAGCAGATAGCATAACAGTGTAAAGAGATGGAGAAGTCAATTTTTATCAACATACTTATCTCTCTTTATCTCTGAGAACACAGAAAATAAGAACTCAGCAATCATGCTTCATCACCACTCAATATTCTGTTGGAAAAAGTGGGTTGCCTGCAATCAAGGCAGAATTGTGGAAGATACTTAGGAAGATATGGCCCTTCTCTTCATTCATCCCAAACAATACTACCTAATGCTTACACATACTAGTGAGAGTCATCTCTACCCCTGCTTTCTGCCTGCTACACTAATTTCAAATTATGTTTCCAAACCAACCTAAAGCTGCTGATATCTGGAGAAGGAGCATGTTGATTAATTCCACCATATGGCAGCAAAGCATATAAGCTGAGCCAGAATTCTGTATATGGCTCTTGGACTGGCAGTGATTCACAACCCAGTAGAACAAAAGGGTGGAGCTTCCATGTCGCTGTCTGCACCTGACCATGTACATACACAGCTACTCTCTCTCTCAGTCTTCTGCACAATCTGCTGTACACATGCTTCTCACCTAAATTCAGCATTACCTGATGGATGGGATGCACTGCTTTATCCATAGCCTCTAGCCACCTAAAATATGACAAAAAGTGAGAACAGATTAATTTGGTAGATCAGAATTAAAATGCTTCACTGCCTCTTCTAATTCTTGCTGACATATGCAGCATCTAAAGGGATGCACAATTTTCGGGACATATTCAAGTCTTTAAGTCAGAAAAGTAGCGGATTAAAACTAAATAAACATTGCTGACTCTCAAAGCTTGCTATATAACACATTGTAATAAATAAAGGCAATATGGCAGACAAGAGAATCTATTTATCAAAATATATACTTCAAAATATAGTTCAACTTGTCAGACTAAATGATTTCTCCTCTCATCTTTGTCACAATGCAGGTAATGAATTAATGGGAAATGTAAAAAAAACTCCTAAACTGGAAATTACAGAATAAAGTGAGCTATTTGTTGGCAAAGTTACTCTGTTGCACTATGGATGATATAAAATTTGGAAATGCAAAATGCTCTGTTATTACAATGGTGGGTTATGTTAAGTAGTAAGATGATATAAAAAAATGGGTGTATGAATACCGAGGCGTCAATTCACATTTTTATTTTTCTGAAAATTCACAATAAAACAAAGAGACTTGAGATTTGACTTGACTTCAGTAATTTTTGAAAATTATTACTCCATTGCTTGTCTGTGGGTGATTTTAGTCTCTTTGTTTAGTCAGTTGTTGTCTTTGGGAAATGCAAAACAGTATTTTTAAATTCT
>VWYP01004710.1:971-16115 GCA_013400435.1 Pycnonotus jocosus
ATAATGCAATTCCTAAAACTTAAATAAGAAATAACCATCACTAATCTTGTTCTGCTTTTGTGTTTTGGAATTACTGTGAAAAACAATGATAAGTTAGTTTCTCATCTCGAAAATAACCCTGGCCCACTGCAGATCTCAACTTACTGAAGAATTGAGCAGCTCTGTAAGTTTAATAAAATTGTCTAGTTTGGCATGGCTCAAGAGCTGGACCTTTCATTAATTCAATTCAACTTGATTAAAGATGATGAGTGAGTTCAGTGCCTCTCTGTTTGACAGAATTCCTTGTTTTGGTGTAATTCTGGGAAAGGCTTTCAGAGTCATGTGTAAAACTGTTTCTTATGCAGTGATATGTTTGCAGCTTGTCAGGTTAAGTTCATTCTTCTTTGCATTTCCTTTACGGAAGTGTAAGTGTAAAAAATGTAAATCTCACACCCTGCAATGCTTCACAGTAAATTCAGAGATTAGTGAGTGTTTTAGTGCACCGTAAATAAAACATTATTATAGGAATCATTCTTGGGCAACATCTTTAGGTTTTTCTTCTACTTTTGGTTAGAAAAAGTATTCACATACTCTTCTAAACTGATGTCAATACAACAGATAAAGAAACCTTTTGTCTGTAGTGACATTTTCTGATTCTTGTTGCAATCAGTCTTAATCTTACTAATTTGGTCATAAATATTCATATACAGTACTGGTAGTGAATGGAATGCAAGTCCTTCAGGTAATCCTTCATTTGCTGAAGAAGTTTTGACACTCTTTGCTGACAGAACCTTGTCACATGAAACTTTGTATAGTATTTAATTCACATCCAGAACTTTATTTATGTATGTAATGTTAGTGTTTCTATTAGATATTTCATGTTCTTTCTTCGGGGAAGTTCACGAGGACTTACAGTGTGTTTTCCAGTTTTCGTTCTTAAGCTGTCTTCTTTGCTGCATGCTACTTAAATGATAAACTGTATTTCAACTAGTTGAGTTTGATGGGATGTTGTTTGGTTTTTTCCCCCTCAGTATTGTTTTGTTACCAGTTATCATTCCCTGAAAATAGTTTAGACCATGTCTGTATTTCTTGTCTATTTCTTCTACTGACTGATCCTTTAGCAGATGTTTGTGGTGTTGAGATGATTTCAGTTCAAATTGTACCAGTACCTGTTTGTCTTACTAAAAGGCAGGGAATCTGGCTTAGATATCTAGTTGTACAGTGTAGGCTTCCCTGAAATCATCCTTGTTCTGGTTTGTCATTGATCATGCCTACCTTGTACAAACTCCCTCTTCACCTTTTAGATGCAGTAGAGAGTGATCAGGATGTTTCAGCATGTAGTTACTGTCCCCAGAATATCTGGGACATTGTCCAGCTGTTGTATTGGGTTTAATTAGGACTGCATAAGCTCAGATGTTATGGCAAGGTCTTGGTACTTTTATCCTGACACTAATATCCCATTCCATCTTCAAATGATACTACCTTCAACACAGAAAAAATTTTAATTGTATTTTATTTATATATATATGTATCAAGCATCCCATCTGCCTTTCCAACATGATAGCCTATTGAATATTTGCATTTTGATGACCTTTTGACCTCTTTCTCATAATGTTGCCCTGATCTGCAGGGATCCTTCACACAAGATCTCACTCTCTGAAGTTGCTGGTAGCTATTACTAGCAACAAGGACTTCAAAGTTTGCATTCATGCAAGCCACAGACAAATAATTTTATAGATTCTCATCCCTCATGCATGACTGGAGTGGCAAACACTGAAAGTTGGATTTGGGGAACCAAATCAGACTGTAATCCATTTTGCCAAAATTCAGAAAGAGAATAGCTTGTGAGTGACTTTTCACTAGCAGAATATGTCTTACTCTCACTGTGTCGTGATCAGTTGAAACCATTGTGTTCAGGGATGCCACTCCAGCCAGTGTGTATTCACCAAAGCCTTGCTGGTGGTCAAAGCCTGTTATTTTCACATGGTGATGTCCTTTTTCTCTCGTAAAAGAGACCAGATGAAAACACATTATATTCAAGATAACTTCAGGATTATTGTTCATTTGCTTCTCTGGTGCTTTTAAATATGTGCAAGCTCATGCCAAATCTCAGTTTCAGATTCCAGAATCATGCCTGCTACCTCACACTTACCCTTTTGGAACGAACAATCATTTTGCTGATGGTGTGGAGTTTTGCTCATTAGTGACTTGATATAATGCTCACCTCTATGGATATGATTTGTATTTTTTCCTGCCAAAGAGGATTTTATGACAGGTGGTTCCCATGTTATTTTGAAACCCATTTGAATACTCATTTGGCTGAGCATCAGTTTCTGAAGGATCAATCCCTGTGTAAACAACTTTTACCTTTCTTTTTTTTCTTCAAGGATAGGGCTTGCAGGAGGGCTTGTCTTCAAGGGATTAGCCTTAAGATACACAGCAACATAATACTGTGATTTTTCCTCATGTTGTCCTCGTTCTTCATAGTTCTGGTCCATTTACCTCCTTCATCTGTTCTTGTAGACTGTGAGAACTCTGCAGCTCCTGTAGTCTCTGGGATCTTGCTGAGTGCTTTTAAGGGTGTCTGTGTTGCACTGTGGGTGATTCTGTCTCTTAGGCAGCTTCTGTCAGTCTTTAGTTTTCACAGTTCTTTGGGATAATAGAGTCATCTGGATACCGGTAGATGCTCTAAGTGTGTGTCCTTCAATGTAATTTTATCATTACTCTCTTGAGTATTGACAAGTATGAGTGGTATTCAGAGAAGAACTATAAAAATAAGCAGAAGATAGAAAGCTGCTTTTAGCTCCTCATAAAGGTAAATTTATTTAGCTTCATAAGACAGTTATAACACAGTCCAGAAATACTTATAGTGCAGAGGAAGAAACAGATATCTCTTACGTGATGCCATATGAATTTATACTGGATGTGAGGTGAGTTTTATATTGCAGATTATTACTGCAACAACTACACTGATTGGAGTGAATTTGTCATCACTCGAAATCATCATCTAAAATGTACTTGTTCTCTAAGGGAGAACCCCAGTATTTATAAATGCAGTTAAAAGTGGATGAGGAGTTTCACTTATATTTATTAAACGTGATTTTTGTGATAGAGAAAAGAGAATGAGTATTTGCTTGCATTATTTTGTTGCTCTGAAAATTTTCTAGAATTGCTTCATCTTTGAATAAAT
Source organism: Pycnonotus jocosus (assembly GCA_013400435.1). NCBI lineage: Eukaryota > Metazoa > Chordata > Aves > Passeriformes > Pycnonotidae > Pycnonotus > Pycnonotus jocosus. The sequence goes on from VWYP01004710.1 coordinate 4,141, forward strand.
GATTATGTTGAGGAATTGTCATGCCTTCCCCCCCCCCCAGCTTTTATAAAGCAAATAAACTATTTTGAATCATGTGTATTTTAAAATCGTTTTTTTCTTTGCAGTATTGTACTCTTGCTGAGCCAAAAGCAAGCACTTGAAGAACTTAAGCAAACAGTCCAGCAATTAAGATGCTCTGAAGCAAAATTTGCAGCCCAGAAAGAACTACTGGAACAAAAGGTTCAAGAGAATGATGGGAAAGAGCCACCACCTGTAGTGAATTATGAAGAAGATGCCAGATCAGTGACTTCTATGGTAAGTTTTACATCTGTTTTACTGAATTGTGTAGCCCTGCCATTGTACTTTCAGACCCAGGATCAGAGTATTAAGACACACACTGAGGTGATTTAGAGTGAATGAGCTTCACTTTGGATTTTTGGAGACTTGTTTGGACAAGTTCAGTTGTGTAATATTTTTTCTTTTTAAGAGGCAGTAACTCAGTAACTCATAACAATCTGTGTCTGGGGACTTGGGTTGGTCTTCTCTACACTTGATGCTTAGATTTTCATTACACTGTTTTATTAAAAAAAGTCTGAACCCTTATATAGATTTAGTAAATGTGACTGAGTAGCTATTGGTAGTTTCTCTGGCTGTGTTGAAGAAATAAATTTACAGCTGTAGATAGAAAATTAACAGCAAAAGCTCTTGGAATTGCTGCACGTGTTATGTAATTGAAAAATTAATTTTATGTACTGTAATTACTCTTTTATTAAACAGAAATGAACATTGGTTTCTTTGTAACTTATTTTTAAATGTTTATATGGTCTTAATAAGTAAAAGGATTTTTTTTTCTGATGAAGACTCATATAGTTTAAATAAGTACCTTACTTTGCTAAAATTGTGTGTGACTTCCTTTTCTCAGTTGTGTGTAGCTATGTGCAGAGTTTGTAGGCCCCATAAAAAAGCAAACAAACAGTACATGTTTACTGAAGGGACAAACAGTGGTATTTGCCTTTGTGCATTAGTTTGGACGTGTAGGAGATATTTGTGACTTTTTTTCTTTGAGGCTTAGCCTGACATTCTTTTTGGCCCCGTGGGGCAGTAGCTCTGTGAAATGATAATTAAATGCTTGTTTCTGAGAGGAAAGCTTTTTTCTTCTCTCTATTTGATTCCCATTCTACAATTGACTTGCTTGTCAGCATTCTCTTGCTTCCACTGCTGTTTAATATTCACAAGGCACTATGAGGTGTTTGTCATTTACACTGGTACAAAACATTATTTTACAAAGCTTGTATGCTTGTCATGACCTAGAAGTAGTTTAAAAAGTACAAGAAGGTGAAGAAAGAGAAAAGTGATTGCAAAAGATAGGAGGCTTGGGATCTTTTTGGGGCAGGCTATCTTGTTAGTTATTTAATACCATATCCTGTAGCAGTGCTAGTGTCTACTATGGTTAGTTGAGATGATGAGGCTGGTTCCCTTCAGCTCGGGATTACTGAAGCCTGCTTTCTGGTGTCTAAACCTCTGTTTCAGTGAGTGGGAGAAAATAATCCTGTGTGCTGAGCGCAGGCTTACACAGGGCCAGCTGGACAGAGATGCAGCAGATCTATCAATGCCAGCAGCGTGTCAGCTGCAGTGTCACCTGCAAGGAGTGAGGGCTCCTCATCTCCAGCAAAGCCCTGATGGGCCCACAGTGCCCTAGGGTGCAGGGTGGCTGGTTCTGTGCTCAGGAGTCTCTGCAGTAGGGCAGGGGAAGGGGGAACACAGAGTCATAGGATTGTTTGTGTTGGGAGGCACTTCCAAGATCGCCTAGTTCTAATCTCTTTCAACACCTTCCACTACAGCAGGATGCACCCCTTTACAAAATCTTGCAACTTTAACCCAATGCAAGGTTGCAGAGAAAAGCCATGAGAGCAATTAGAAAGGGGCAAAATGATGAGAGGCAGTCTGGTCAGCTTCTCAGGGAGGAGGTAAAATGGGAGCAGGAGGTTGGTACTAAAGGAGGCAGAAACATTTAACACACTAAGTGATGTTGTGTAAGCTGAAACAGAGGATAATGTGGGTTTTTGTTGATTTATTTTTTAAACCAATAAGTAAAATTTACTGTTAAGGCAACTTGAGAAAGTAAATGAGGGATGCATTTGTATGTCAGGGATAATGTTAACATTCATTTTTAACATGGATTTTGTACTTTAAGTAACTTGCTCTAGTTTATATAGTTCCATCTGGCCTATGTTTTCTGAGAGTTCAGGGTGCCTTCACATTTTGTGAAAATAATGCTGATCATCCAAGCTACGTTGCAGAGAAGATCTATCATGAAGTGTGATGTGTTAAGTTTCATCTGAAGAATAAATTGTGCAGAATTACCACTTCTCTTTGTTTCTTTAAGGCAAAGCTTGCCAGAAGGGCTAAGCCACACTTGAACATGCACACTTATTTTGTGAGTACCAGGTGTAGAAGTTCTTGTCTTGTACAGGAGAATGAATGGGACTGAAAACAGAGTTAACTGTGAAAGCAGCCAACTTTATTTCCACAGCTAAGTCAAATTCAGCATTTACATGTACAGGATACAACATTTACATGCAGGGTGTTGTTACTGAGGCTGCCTTGATATCAGCACATGTTGCCCCAGAAGGAAATGGTTGTGATCCACTGCAGCCTGCACTGGATCCTCTACATCCTGTTGTTCATGCTGTATTTTCCCTTAGGACCTACAGGAGCTCCTGCACCTCAGTAAAGAATTCTACCAACTTTTGGACTTGAAAAAAGACAGGAGCTAAACGTGCCTGATGGTGTTGGTGTTGATTGGCCTTGCTTTCTGAAAAGGGGCTGGAGGTGATTGTTAAATTATTTGATGCCTGTGATGCTGGATAAGCCCTTACACCTGGGCTATTTTCTCAGCACTTCTGCAACACACAGTAGAAGTGCTGAGAAGTAGTGCAGACTCTGGGGCATTTTTCTCTCACACAGCCAGTGAGCCAGAAGTAGTCAGGCCTGTTGTTTCTGTGCATGAAAGGACCACTGCTGTCACCCTGCAGTGGAACAGAGAGGATTAAGATGTTGTTGGGTGGTCACTGTTAGTACTGGGGCTGTCTCCTCTCACAGCAGTGTCAGAGCTGTGTTCCCAGCAAAGCAAGACTCTGCTCAGGTGCTGGCACCTCTCCTTTTTTAGACTAAGACTGTTTCCCTTTATCATATCACGATCTGCCAGTGTGAAGAGTCAGTCTCCATCTTTTCTTATGAGCTTCCTTTAAGTACTTAAGGGCTTCAGTGAGATCTGCCTGGAGAACTTCCTTCCCTTCTTCAGGCTGAGCAACTCCTCTCTCAGCCTGTAGTCATAGGAGGGGTGCTCCAGCCTTGTGATCAATTTAGAGGCTTTCCTCTGGGCTTGTTGCATCTCTTGTGTTGAAGACCCCAAACCTGGGTGCAGTTTTCAAGGTGGGATCTCACAGGGGCAGAATGGAGGGAGTGAGTCACCTCCATTGCCCTGCTGCTCATGCTGCTTTGGGTGTAGCCCAGGATGTGTTTGACCCTTTGGGCTGCAAGTGCACGGTGTCAGCTCATGTTCAGCTTTTTGTGTACCAGCAGCCCTGAGTCCCCTGCAGGGCTGCTCTTGATGTGTTCTTCTTTCTCCCAGTCTGTGCTCAGGTCTGGCATTGCCCTGACCTGGCAGGCTTGATTGTATCTCAAAGTGAAAAAAATTAATACTCTGATGGATTGTTTCTGTAAATAAACATCGTGGTGATTTTTAAAATGGGATTTTTTTTTTTTTCAATAAAACTCCTTAGAAGTACAGGGCTGTAAAAGATCAGAAAGGAAAAGTTCTTGCTGCTGATTGCTCGTCCTGGTATTGTTCAAGAGGATATTTCTTCAGCTATAAATTCATTAATGCTTCTCCACTTTTTCTGAGAGCAGTTCATCTAAATGCTACTCTGATACACTTGAATGTGATTATTTATTCCTCTTCAGAAATTACTTGTAAACACTTGTTCTACAATTTTTTCCCTCATAATGAGAAAATCATGTTTGGTTTGTATTGTCAGCATCCATATGAAGCAAATTTTTGTGTCCTTAAATCACACGTAATTTTTTTGTTTTGCAATTTAAAATTTAAAAGAGGATATGCAAAGCAATTTCATTTTATGTCTCCTAAGTATTTATATAATATAAATAGAGCCAATTTCATGGTGGAATAGTTTGCAAATTGTTTTGTTTCCTTTCTCTTACATTAGGTAACTGTATAATAGAATACTAACAAGGAGTGAAATTCTGATATGCTATTAGATATGTTTTTGTAGAGAGTGTAATGTTATGTGAATGTTTTAACTTAGTTTCCTTGTTCTTTTTTTGCCTCTATTAACTGTAGGAAGTTTTGTATTCTGTTAGTGTCTTCAATATGGTTTGCTTTAGTTAATATATTTTTTGAAGTGTGTTTGCTGTGCATTTGTAGGCATGTACTCATTTTAGGAAAAAAAATGAGATTGCCAAATGATTCTCCTTTTTTCAATCAGGTTGTCATAACATGGAATGAAACAAAAATGTATTTTTTGTTATTTCTGAACATTCCATTTAATAGTTTTGTCATTGTATATGGAAAAATGAAACATTTTATTTTTGCTAGCAGTTACACTTTTCTACCGACTTATCCATGCAAGACAGAGATAATTATAATGCTGACGGTACTACAAGTTTAAAATCTTGGTTTTGAACCCCTTACAGTTGTGCATTTATGCTGTTCACTGTGTTAATGGGAGATTCATAATTCACATTTTCCTCTGTACCTCAAGTATGAGATACTTAAAGAAAAGCTGTTTGTTCCTTGTAAACAGGTATATTTTGAGAAAAATGTAGTAGTATCTGAAGTGTTATGTGTTATGTCACTTTATAAAATTTAACCAGTAACTGGAAGCTACTTGAGCTGGCTTTTCCATATTTAGATGTTCAGTGGATGTGTGGCCTGTCATTTGTCTTAAGGTACATAAGACTGTACCTTATGATCAACCTAAGGTGTAGTTCTGTTCTTATGATCAACAAAGCGTGGCAGTAATCCATGGCAAATAAAATGAAGAAAGCAACAGCAATAAAACTTTTATGTGTCTGATGATCAGGTTAGAAATAAATACCTTAATAATTTTTGAATGTTGCAGTGCCAGCTAAATGTTAACTCAGGTAATTACATACAATTTGATGATTTGCTTATCATGGTAAAGCTTTAAACTTACAGCATCAGTGTTGCCTTGGAAATTGTTATAGAATAGGAAGCCTTCAGGGAGTGCTTTAAAACAAAACAGTAATTAATTTTTTTTAGCAATCATATAGTGAAAAGTCTGTGCCACTTTAATATGTTTTCTCCTTTCCCTTACATGGTAAAAAAACCCCCAAAAACCGAGGCTGTAAACCCATTACTTTTAAGATTATGTGTTTGAAATTACATGTTCACACTGTAGAAGTGCTTCACTTAGATTTATTTTGCATACCGCAGCATTTTCCTGGAGCTGGTTGACAAAACTGAGAGTTGGTGGGCAGGCTGTGCAACACTTGAGAGGCTTGTCAGCAGGTGGAGCTCAGTGCCAGAAGACTAGTTATGAGTGAATGAGCCAAAGCTGTTAGCATGAGCTGGTGATAAATACACAGAGCAGAAGCAAGCTGAAGCACCATGGTACAGCCATTGGGATGTGGTAATGCCTTGTGCCAGTAGGGTTGCAGGCTTAAAACTGTATACAGCAGAAAATGGTTTTATCTGTTGTCACAGAAGTTTACCTCATATCTAATAGCTTTTGTTGTTTGTTATTCCTTTTTAAAAGGCTTCAGAGATGTTATCCTTAGTGACTGCTTTAAAAGTAAGATAAGCCAGCTTTTAGTGGAGGTTGTGGTAATTAAAGAATTAGTTCTCAGTCATTATGGAAGGGAAGAAATACTCAATACATGAAACAGAGCTAAAGTGCTACTTTATTTGTTTGTAAATTATTCTACCTAATGTGAATGTTCTATTGTTCCATCCTCGCTTTCTAGAATCCAAGACATGGTGCTCTAATTAGTATGATCGACAAACCAATAGCCAGAGTTGTCTTCTGGAGGTTTGGATTTGAAGTGAGTGTGTTCAGAACACTCACTAAAATAGTAATTGACAAATCTAATCAGTTTGTATGTGTTGATTTTTTTACTGTCAGTTACACAGTAACTGTGTAATGAAAGAGGTGATATGAAAGAGGCTTTGCAGGAGTTTGCTATTTGATTAAATATTGTATGCTTCATTGCATACATTTTAGATGTTGGATCATGAGGTCCTGAAATATAATTTGCCGAGAGAACTACCACACTCTTGGAGTTCCTTTTCCCTTGCTGTCTCAGACTGTGCAGGTTCTTTATTTTAAAATAGATGCAAGGAAATGATTGCCTTTTGTGACAGGCCATTGCAGCAATACCAGAAAGTGTAACAGTAGAGATAAATATGTAATTTTTCTTACTGATTCAGAAGAATAGACATGTTCCTATGCTCTGTAATGCATCAGCAAACATCTTCATTATCTGTCTATGTAAGTCATTCTTTACTGATTTGAGGCTTGTGACATTTATATGAAACTAAGATTGTATTAGAGCATGATAGGGGAGCCCTTCACAGTAATTTGGTTTATATATTTATAAATCTTGTACAGTTCCACCTTGTTATTACAAGATTTTTACTTTCTTAGTTAGAGTTAGTCTGTGCAGCATTGGTATCCTTATCCTTTCTTTTATTTTAGTCTTTGCTAAGGAAATACTGGCAGTGCAATCATGCTGTAGAAATTTTGCCTATTTATTCATAAAAGACATCGCAATAAACAGTTTTATTTAGTGGTTGCCTGCAGCTGAAGTTCAGTTTTGTTAATGGCCACTTTTCAAGTTTGCTGGCTTGGGCAAACTTGTGTTTCTGGCTTACAGCCAGAATTTGACATGGATTGAAAGTGCCCCAAATGTCATGTGTGTTTAGGAAGTGTGGAGAGGATGAATTCTATTCATCTTTCTCTCATAGTGAATATACTCAAGCTTCTGTTTCTTCTTTTTGTAAATCCCAGCTGCCTGATGGACATATATCAGAGGAAGAACAGTACAAAAAGAGATACTGAGGTAGTAGACAGATAAAACCAGGCATACTTTGTCCCACTGACTGGTCCAGAATTTACAATATGAGAGGTCAGTGGAGCTATCAAGTGGCTCTTGCCACTGAACATGCCTAGGAGCTTCTGAAGTAAAAGATTGGACTGAGTTCACACACTAAGACTCAGAATTTAAGTATTTCTTAAGGTTAGCATATTATCTATCAAAAAAGTGTTGAGAAGTAACTTGGTCTTGGGGAAAAGTGAAATTAGAAATATAATCAAATTTTTTGAGGAATTGAGGGAGGTGAATCATTCATAGAAACAGAACTCCTAGAATACTTGAAGTGTATAATTAGTTTACCCTTGCTGTATGATGGAGAGTTATAAGCACTTGAGATAAGTACATAGACCTCTCTTGAACTGCCAAAAATATTTAAAGAGCTTTCATTTCTTCCTTGAGGAAGCAGGCTTCACCATAGTAGTATTGCAGGACTTCATACCCTCTGGGGATTTGTTGTTTCAGTAAAAAGCTTTCCTAATCGACAAAGAAGATTCATATAGTATCCAGCATATGTTTCCCTGTGTGCTGGGAGAAAAGTAGTAATTCTTTGCCAGAATCATCATCGTTGCCTTCTTGCATATTTTTCATAGTGATGGGACTGAATTAGTGTGATTGCTAACTTCTCATAGCCTCTAGGCAGTGCACAGGAGGTAATGTCATAGAATTTGGCTGCTTTAAATCACTTACCTGCTTTTCTCTCTTCCTTTTTAAGTGGCTGATTAAAAATATCATTGTCCTTAAAGGCAATTATTATGCTTCTAGAAATCCTAAAAATCTGCTGTAAAATAATTACTGGAATTCAGATTTGTGGATTTAATGTAGTGTCACTGGTAGTTTTTTGCCAGATTGAAGTATATGATTTTATGCTTAGCTTCTGGGGTTTTTTTCTGCCATGTGGAGAAATTCTTGCCTGCTACAGACTTGAGAAACCAGAATGGCAATCCAATTTTCAGACCACTGCAGACCTGTTTTTTTTGTTCTCCTTTTTATTTTTTTGGTTTTTTACTGTTGGTGATTTTTAACAGTGAGGTATGCGGAACAGCATGTTGCAGATTTTTTTTTTCCTTTTATCATCTAGCAGTCAGATAGATGCAAAACATTTCTGGTCAGTTTGGGATCCAGATGCCTGAACATCAGCACTAATGCTCATTTTCAGATTGCCTAAGGTATCCTGCCTGTGGCACAAAGCTGTGATTCAAATCTGCCAGTCCCATGTAGTTGTCGTCGATAACCTAGGTCATAAAGAGCACTGGTTATTAATATTCAAACAAGTGAAGCCCCCTTTCCAACAGACATTGTGGTTCTTTGTTCAAAATAGTCTTTAATGGTAGGGAAAACTAAAGTTCTGTTTAAGATAGTGGTAGTCACTGTAACCTTGTCAAAAAATTCCAGGATTACTTATCTCAATTTCTTTTTAGGGAGGTACAGAAACAGGTCATCAGAAACTTAATTTTTATTTGGCTGTTGTGTTAGGGTAATGTGAGAAAGGCAGTGGTGTTTGCATGAAGATAGTAGCAGATATCCAGGAGTTTCTGAAACTGATGTCCTCATCCTAGAGAAGAAAGAAAGCTTGGAGTATCACAGCCAAGTTGTATGGAAATTTGTCATTCTTGGGAAGGGATTGAAAGTCTTTACTTTTAGGGCACTGTACAATTTTGTGGATCAAAACCAGGTTTGTTTTCTGGAAGTTTACTGCAAAATCTTTCTGCAAGCAAAATGACATTTTAAATTTGATTTTTTTTGGTCAAGTTTCTGAAAAAAATAGGAGTTTGTTGGTATCTAGAAGCTAGAGTATAGATTACTAAAAGTAGGGGGGAAAAGGAAAAAAGAAAGAAACCAAATACAGGATAGAGTGGCGGAGCCAGATGCTGGCAGCTCCAGAGGCAGTGGAGTGTTTAGTCAGGTTCAGAGTTCACCTAGAAGTCCTATAAGGAGCAAAATGAAAAGAGGTCAGGGACAGTGCTGAGAACAAGACTATCATGTGGGTCCAAAGTCTGTCCAGGACATAGGACCAAACATACGATTGGAGAAACCTACAACATACTCATGTAGGACTCATCCAGAAGGAAAGGCAAGAGACAGAGCAGCTGTCAGTATGATTTCATGAGACAGTATTTCTGAGACTATGGTTCTGACTTTACCAACATATGTTGCCACTGTGGTAAGTTGAGTGCTAAATCAAAGCATAAATGGTATGGTAAGAAAAGTACAGCATAGAAGTGAAATAGCCTGAGCAACATCAGCAAAATTTTTCTGATTTCTGATGTGCCTCAGAATTACTTGTTTTATTTCTAGATCTTGGCTCTGAATACTAAGATGAAATAAAATCACTTAATATTTGGCTTTATATGTAATATGAACTTCTGTCATTCCCCTTTAGATTAAATTTACCTAGTTTTGCCAGAGCTCTGTAACAATGAGGACTTTCACAATATCTAACTGAGATTATCTTACTCTGGAAACCTGTAGTGTTTACTCAACAACTGCTATAAAAATGAACATAAAGAACTGTTGGTAGGAGAGAAAAATGGAAACACAAATATATTGGTTTGGGGTTGGGGGGGCAAAAATGAGATGCTTGACAGTCTTGACAGTTTCTGTATCATGTTAATCTGAAATTATTGTCTGCTGTGCTAGCTGCTGTCTAGAGCAGTTGAACATGGTGATTATTTATACTGAATAATGCAGTGAATGTTGCAGTACAGAAGAAACTGATGTGACTGAGCTGGCCATAGGCAATTGTACTGAAAGAGGATGCAGATTTTTGTATGACTTTGAAGTGAGGGTTGATGTATTTGGGGAGTTCTAAAATTAGAAAAGTTTAAAAGTAACTTCTGAGCTAGAAACAATGAAACAAACAAACAAACAAAAACCAACCCAAAAGTAACTTCTGATGTATAAAACCAGAAAAGATAAAGAAGTAACTTCCAGTTATAAAAAAAACCAAAAACCTTTAGATACACTTGTATTTTGTTAGCCTGACAGTGAAACTCACATCCTCAAGGAGAATTGCAGTTTAGTGCTGCTGATATAAATTAGGTTTTCTTATGTTAATTTGTTGGCTATTATAGCATGAAGGGGAGATACTGTTTTCTCTGTAGGGAGTGGGGGGAAGACAAACCTGGAAGTGGGAAATTGTGAGCATTTCCTAGCTAATAGGATCCTGTTACAGTGTGGTTGTGCTCACGTAGTGGTGATTCAAGTTCCAGGCCACAGAAATGTGACATAAGTACCATTCATGAAGGAATGATTTGTTTTAGAGTAATTCTTGTACGGGCCAATGAAGTAGCTTTTTCACGAACATGGAGCTGTTTTCTTCTCAGGCTGTTTTGTAGTAGTATCCAAAGCTGTGGCTGTATTGAAAAATTTTGGTCTGCTTCAGGTGCTGCTGCTTTTGTTTATTTGATCTGTTCACTGTAACATGTAGATTGACACTGGTTTTGTGGATAGTTGTATGTGCAATTTGATCTTGGCATTTAGTGTCTCAGCAACTGTCTGATAATGAAATTTGTAGCTTTATAATATGTAACAAAAATAGTGAGGAAAATATGATTTTTCAACCAGCATGACTGAAGTATGTCATCAGTTATTTTCTTCAACGTATCTTTTAAGAAGTTGATACATTGAATCCTGTGTAACTATACTCATAAACTAGAAATTACTGATTTTTTAGGGGAAGTGGATTGTGGGTGCAAAAGGAGTTTTTTCTATAACAGAGGAGACTGGTCTTTGATTCAACAAACATCTTGAGCATGCCAAATAAGTACAATTTACAAACTTTGAGGGAACACTGCTTGGTTGTTCAGACCCTTTTTAATACGTAATGATTGAAATTAAAAAATATAATCTAATGCCTGAACTAATAACTGAAAATGGTTTTGCATTTCTGTAGAAGAAATGCTGCCTTATTTGTTTTGGCTCATCATGCTAGATAAAATTCATAAACCCCAGCTTGAATAGGATTGAAATCTTTTACTTGGTACCATTACTGAGACTTACACACTGACTCTCTGTCCTCCATGATGTCTGTATTTTCAAAATAATCTTGTTTGTGTCTGATTTGTAGCGGTGATCTATGCATGAATTCAGTGGACCATAGGCTTTACTCAGAGCAGAATTTGAACACTGCCAGTTTTGAGGGTTTGCATTTTTGATGTTCTGTTATTTAAACTGGCAGATATTTGTTGTTTTGGCACTCTGCAAAGATTACTCATTAAGCCTACCTCAGTTATGGTGCTCAAGTTGTGCTCAAGCTGTCACAAAGTTAGTCTATCCTTTTAACTATTAACATGCAGGCTGATTTGTGCATAAACAAGTACCTGTCAAAACCAAAAGCGAACATAATTTTCTGACTACCCTGCCAAGCAGCTGTCCATCAGAAATACCTGATCAAATTTGAGTCTAGGCATACTGCAAACTCTTTCCAGTTATGAAAGGTTCAGTTTTATTGTTTAACATATCTAATTCAAATGTGGGTCCAGCAAAGAACCTGTCATGTCCCATCTGACTGAAGCTCTTCAGGGTCAACTATATGAAACTTTGTTTTGTTGTGATTAAACAAATGCATCCTCTCACAGTATGATTATCTAATCAGGTTACAATCACCAGTCCATATTTAGTAACACTGTTTATTGGGAAAAGAAAAAGACTTCATGTTCTGCCTGATCAAAGAACATGTAATGCTATTTCTTGGTGCTTGATACAGCATTTGCCAGGTGCTTTCATTAGAGCCAGTCAGTGAGTCAGCTCGAGCCAGTTAATGAATTATAAGAGGAATCTTGATTAGTAGATGCCCATATGTAGAGGGCAGAATTAAAGAAGTGTTACCTTGTACCAGTCAGCACAGTGTGATGACAAAC
>VWYP01004725.1:0-47289 GCA_013400435.1 Pycnonotus jocosus
CAGGGAGGCGAGAGGTCAAGAACTCCCCCGCGGGACCCCGTCGCTGTGCCGGCCGGGGGGCGCGGGGAGGGGACACCGCGGCCGGGCTGCAGCCGTCCCTGACCTGCAGCCGCCGCCACTCCGGGCAAGGAGGTGCTGGCACGGCCCGGCCGGCCCCGAGCACGGCTCCTGCGCCTCGCGAGGTGCCGGGGGCAGCTTCCCCGCCCGCCCGTCCTTCTTGCCCCCCGAATAGGCACAGAAAGGCTATAGCCAAAGGCAGCACCCCTATGCTACCTCCGTTCTCCCTCTTAGAGGACAGTAAGTCGTGTTTAAGGAAACACCTGGAAGACGCTCTTCCATTTTCTCCCTACACCAAGGTGTGTTTTTGCCGTGGCAGGCCCGGTGGCTGCAGTGACTCACCAGCGGCTCCCCCCGGCGAGGCAGCAGCCCGATGGGGCCAGGATGGTGTCAGGCTGCGCTCTGCGGGGCAGAAGCCACAGCTGGCCCATGGGGTTAGATAAACTCAGTTCCTGCCACCGTCAAACAGCACCAGGTGTTGGTGTGTCCACATGGAGGAAAAAAGAAAAACAACAAAACAAAACAAAACCACTACCAAAAACAAACACCGCCCCCCCCCCAAACACTAAAAGAAAAAAAAAATCAAAACTAATCTCTGCATATTCAGAGGATGCTGTAAAATACCTGTGCTTGAAAGTATAAAGAAAAGTTTTTAATGCACTATTTCAGAAACAAAATTGGCAATTGCAACTACTTAACACTGTTACCACTGTATTGTATAAGGACATAGAAGTTAGTTTAGGTTTTATAATTCCTTCTCCCTTCAAACTTTTAAAAGAAAAAAACACCTTTGGCATATGTAAAATGCCAGCTCTGGTGGTACTCTACTGTTGCACTTACTGCAGAAATTTTCCTCTTCTTTCCTTGCTCTGCTCTTGTTAACTCCAAATTGAAATGTAAAATAATATCACAATAGGCCAAAGCTCAATATATTGGGTCTTTCAGTTTAAAGCATCATGCCTATTAATTAGCAGTAGCAGTTTTATGGGGAAGCAGCTTTCCTCTGAAAAACAGTACAAGTATTCTACCCTCAGGAAGAGGGTCCCTCTTATTTATGCTAATAGTCATGCTTCACTTGCTCCACGCCTCTCGCAGAATGACTCAGATAAATTACACAGGCAAACAGACATTTACTCTTCCACCACAAAGCTAGAAACTTGAAAAGATATTTAGCCTCCTGAGAGCCTGGAGGAAAATACAGCCGTTAAGTCACAACTGTCAGAAAAGGCACACGAGATAAATCATGCTTGAGGCTGACATATGTATCCCCTGCAACTGCCTGACATAGCCCAGATATGTCAAGCTTTCCCCCTTGTTTATCTAATATATATAAAATACTAAATAAAAGTGCATTCGCTAGGCATTTTCCTCTAGGAAATAATTCTCACATACTTTTAAGAGGAACATATTAAAGGAACATGCTTTAATTAAAGGATAGAATGACTCAAGGTTTCATTAGTCAGATGTGCAGGCTTTCATGTTCAGGCTATTGGTTACCAACTGAGAGGATACCAGCTCAGAGATGTGACATCCAACAAATTAATTGTCAGAGGCTGTGTAAAATCACAGAACCATAGAATGGTTTGGGTTGGAATGGACCTTAAAGATCACCCAGTTCCTACTCCACTGCCATGGGCAGGGGCACCTTCCACTAGGCCAGGATGCTCAAAGCCCCATCCAACCTAGCCCTGAACACTTCCAGGGATGGGCACATCCACCCTTTGGGCAACCTGTTCCAGGGCCTCACCACTCTCACAGCAAAGAAATTCTTACCAATATCTAAACTATGCTCACTGTCTTTCAGTTTGAAGCCATTCTCTTGTCCTGACACTACATGCTCTTGTAAAAAGTCCCTTTCCAGCTTTCCTGTAAGGCTCCCTTTATATACTTCAGCATCACAATAATGCAACCCCAGAGCCTTCTCTCCTCCAGATTGAACAAACTCAGCTCTCTCAGCCCTTCCTCGTAAGAGGTGCTCCAGCCCTGTGATCATTATTTGCATCTTTCCTCTGGGCCTGCTCTGCCCATGTCTGGTCCATGTCTTCCCTGTGCTGAGAGCCCCAGAGCTGGACACAGCCCTGCAGGTGGGGTCTCACCAGAGCAGAGCAGAGCAGAGCAGAGCAGAGCAGAGCAGAGCAGAGGGGCAGAATCCCCTCCCGTGACCTACTGCCCACACTGCTCATGGTGCAGCCCAGGATACAATTGGCTTTCTGGGCTGCCAGCTCACATGGCAGGGTCATGTCCAGCCTCTCACCCACCAGCACCCCCAAATCCTTCATCTCTGCCTCTCTCAGCCTATAGTGATACAAGGAGTTGCCCCAAACCAGGTGTAGCACTGTGCAAAACACGCAGGCAATTTCAGTTCCACTCCAAAAGGTGGGTATTGCTATCACAAAAAGCATCATTAAACTTAGACAACCACACACATTTACAGCCTTCTTGACATCTTGGCAGTGAGGAAACTGAATTATAGCTTCACTCTTCACAGGCAAATGGAGCCAGAACAGCTGGATTGGCACTGAAGGGTGTCTAAACCCTCAGAGAAGATAGGTTAACATGGCTCAACTGCACAGGTTCTAACCAGCTTACAAGGGCTGAAACACAAACACAGGACTCAGGTTGATCCAGCCAACTCTACCAAAACTGTAGTTGCTGGTAAGTGTTTAGCAAGAGGCTTTTCATCAGGGTTATACTCCAGCCTCATCAAGAGAATGAGAACTCTCAGTACCTCTCCAACTGCCTGGTCCATTGATAAGGAAGCGTGCACTTCTACTACAGAAATCCAGTGTATATATAGCTCTCTTGAGAACTCTACTCTGGAATTGCCTATGGTCAGAATAAGGAGAAAGAACACAGTGTTATTAATACATTTCAGAAATAGTCAGAGTGCAGGTCACAGTCAAATGCCAGCAGGAAGGCTGCACACATCAGGACACCAAACTGATACATAACAGATGCCTCACCTGGTTAAACTGGTAAAGAAATGTTCTGCAATATGTCTACTAGCATAAAAAGGCAAATGCATTTTTCACAGGGATCCTGAGTATGTATATGCTTTTAGGTAGTTTTCAGGATGAGCAGAAACTCACATTTTAGGGAATGTCATGAACAGCAACAAAATAATACTGACAGTGTGTGACAGCCAAAGTTCTTGTGGAACTTCCAGTGAGAGCTTAGTGTGGTGGGGATTGCAGAAACCTGGCTAGTCACAGAGCAGTTTCCTGCAGGAAAATGCTTTGATCTTGTCAGAAAAGAAGCTGTAAGCTGGGGTCCACCCAATGCCTGCATATCAAAAGACTGGTGGCCTCTGACACCACCAGACCGAACTCTCCCAGTGCAGCTGGACAACTCACAATTGCATCACAGGAGTGTCTGAACACTATCCATCTTGAAAAGATAGCGGCAATCCCTGCAAGAGAGATTAGCAAAGGATTCTTCTCCAACATGTCATTCTTCTGCACTTTCAAAAGTCTTTGTCTGTATAAGCAAAAAATACTTTTATTCATTCTGATGCAGCTTGGATCACAAAGGGAGCCATTCCTCTCTGAAGGGCTGGGTCATGACAGGAGATCTGTGAAACATTACCGGAGTGCAGGTTTGGTCACCAAGAAAATATCAAGAATGGCCTGCAGAATGCCCCATAATTCTCATGACTAGAAGAAATATAAAAGTTGGATTCATTATTCCGCTGCAATCCCTGAGCAAATATTCCATATTTTGAGTAATTTGTCAGGATTTACATGCATTGTAGCATGCTCTTATATGCCTTCAAGTAATTGATACTTTTCAAAATCTGTAAGGAAAAGAATACACCTAACTGATTTGTTCAGATGGGTTCAAATGACACCTTAAATGAAGTGCATGCAGGCAGAAGAAAATTATAATATTGTGAGGTAACTCAGCCCATACTGGAAGACTACACCAGAAAGTTCCAAGAAAGCAGAGAAGAGGCTGGAAGTATTTCTGTATCTGTAAGAAAGTTACAAAGAGTAAATTAAATTATTTTATTAATTTGTTAACATAAGATTAAATACAAACAATTTATATTGATTCTTGAGTATACTGAGTACCTAAGAGAACAATTCAGATTTATTGTTCAGTTAAAATTAATTAATGTTTCAGTTACATCACTTTTCCAGTTTAGAACAATCTGGTTTTAAATGATTCTTTCCATAGGGAAGAGGTTAGATGAATTAATTTTCTGTTGATATTCACAGTGTTCAAAAATTCCATATCTTCTTTCCTCAGATTAGAATCAAAACCCTGGTATGGAGAATAAAAAGAAGTCATGAGAACATTGCAAAGACTAAAGCACACATTTTTCAGTATTAGTATTCTCTAACTTAGATGGTCTGGTTTTAAGTTCTTGATATTAATAATATTAATTAAATGGCCTTTTTTGTTTTAAAAAGCAATTTTAAAGAGTTTACTATATTAACTTTTTTGTGAGAAACTGTGCTTTTAGCTCACTAAGCTGAATGTATTATTAGGAAAAGCTCAAGTCTGAAGGGAAAGCATTTAAGTAGTTGAGAAAGTAACATACAATAGTTTGCATGGATATCATTGTACCCAAAGTTGTAACACACTTTACTTTAATGTATGGAGCAATCATGATAAAACTGCTAAAATACTCGTGAACTTCCTACCAGCAGTTCAGCTACAGAATGTTCCTCAAAGCCCCTGTCAGCATCACACACATTCCTCTGGGCACAGGCACTGAGATCTGCTCCAATCCCCCTGTGCAGGGCTCCTTTGAGTAGCAACTCTGGCCACACCTCCAGTGCCTTCCACAGGGACACACCTTTTACAACACTGGGAAACATTCAACATTTTCTTTCAAGGGTGTAGCTATCTTACTGGAGGCTGCAAAAAGTTAAAAAAATAGGTACAGAAAAAGTCTCCCAACACAGCAACACAAAGAATTATCAGAAGGTTGGCTTATCTGTTATTTTGACCCCATGCACAATAGTGAGAGGTGAGCTTCAAAGCTTTCAGAGGGGTATGGCAATGAGGAAAGAGTTAACTGCCTTGGATTCAATCAGTAGCAGCAAGAGCTACACCACCTTTAGCCCCATTTTCAAAAGCAGGGGTTAACCACAGAGGTGTGAATATTATGCAGGCGGCTTGGCCTGGTAGATTTGTGAGCTTACCAGTATTACAGTTTATTTTCAACACATGCTATTCAGAAAATAATGCCTTGGAAGTCACGCTGGGGGGACAAGTGTGATAGAAACGCTTCTGCAGCCTGATTTTTTTAAAAAAGAAAAAAATCTGAATATTCACTTTAAAAACCCATTTCCATTATTTTCCAATGAAACATTCTTAGATGCCTTCATCTCCAGTAATATAAGAGATGAAAACCAGAAAGAAACAAGAAAATTAGGAGAAGGAGCTACTCAGAGTTAGGCAGGAAGTTACTTGGCTGAACAGAAAATGGCCTCACCCTTTCCACTGACTTTTAGTTTATAGTTTTCTTTTCCTTATTTGTTTCAAGAGTTTCCTTCCATTAGGAGTCACAAAGCTCCTGGAAAGGCAGCTGACTGCATTTAGGTAGATAGCACTGATAAATTGCATCTTACTTTAAGGAATGGTTTATCTCAACTGAAAAGGAGTGTCCCAATCAGTCACTACCATAAATGACATAATGATAGGGAAGAAAAAGTGCCTTCATTTTACTGGTGTATTCCCTGATCCTATTGGCAAGTTGATGGGTTACACAGATGAAATGGATGCATTGATGTATCTTAAAAAGGGTCACTGTAGAAAAGTGAACAGATTTTCTCTCTAGGGGAAGTTTGTTTTACAGTAATAAGAAAAAGAGGAAGAATTTCAACCCCAGGGAAGAATATGCATATAATTCCAAGAATTCACTTGAGGGATAAATTCTGAGTTTAAAAGAAAGCAAAACCTTAAAAAATGAGCACCTCTAGGCTAACTGACCAAAGAAGAAATAAAAAACAGAAATAAACTCTCTGGTTTTGTATGTCCAGCATTTTTATACCCTTTTGGTCTTTTGTGTTCTGCGTCTCTTACTATAAATCACTCCTCCTTACTGCTCCTAGATCTTGTTAGTGTTCGCTTGCCAATTTCTTATTAGTTGTCTTATTTCTTTGATCAATGTTGGGAGTACATTAGAAAGGTTCATTTAGATGAGGTGATGTGGATTTATTCTTCAGCAGTCTTTGCTTAAGAAGAAAATTATTACTGCCAGAGTAATGCCAGTGTAATTGTAGATAGGAGCATAGAATATGAATCCACCGATTCTGTGTTTCCTTCTGCAACCTCAACAAAAGTAAAAGAAGACTTGCTCAATGATTCTGAATTAACAAACATGATATAAAACTCGTGAATACCACAGTCAAAGGAAGAGGCTTCAGTGAGTTATCCCAAGGCCACAGGAGATAACAGGGTTTCAGTCTCTTGGGCAATTATAGCTTCCAGCAGAAAACAATGGCTATTAGTGAGGCACAATGTGCAAAACTGCTCATCGAACCTGGGAGAAAGATAGCTTGGGTCAGCTGAGTCCCAGCACTTAAAATCCTGCCTCGTCTCAAATTACACCTCACTTAGTGCATTGCTAAAATAAAATCTTCTGTAGTTCTAAAGGCACTAATTGGCAGCAATGGAAATGCTAGGAAAGATTACAAAATATTAATGAAAAAAAACCCAACACACAAAAAAAGTCCTGAGCCAACAACGATTCACCCTGAATTTAATTAGAGGAGTATCAGATTAAAACTGTAACTTGCCACAGCTATTTCTTAAGAAGAATGCTTTTTTAGTAATACTATCCTCTCATTACTCACTGATCTGCTTAGATACCATGACCTAAACTGATAAAATGGTGGCTTGTCTTCCTCACAAAAGCAGGTACAGACACCAAAAACATTGTAAAATCTCTTTGACAGAAGAAACACTGAAATACATCAAGGAATTCAAAGCCATTCTCACAGTAACCTAAGGTCACCTATGTGGGGCATTAGCAAGAAAATCTGGTTTAATTCCAATGAGCTCAGAGCAGGGAGGTGGTGATCAGTGAGAATCAAGTACAAAACCCCAAAGGTGTTCTAATGAGCGTGGAGCTCTAGCCATGTAGCTAATTGTAACTGACCCTGTTCTGGTAATACTGGATCTAGAATTTGTTATCCTCCATAAAGATTTGGTTCCTTTGACACATCATTTATTTTGGAAGCAGTATGTTGATGTGATTATGTGTTTCTTTAGAGAGAACTAGAAGTGAAACTCCAACTTGTGTTTTGTAAATTCTTAGAAAGTCATCACTGCCAAAAGCCGTATTTAGGGAATATCAGGCACATGACTCACTTCTAGTCTTGTTTTATCAATTCAGATATCCTGTGAAGCAAGGAGTCCCTCAACAGCACAGTTCAAAGGTTTTTTCATATTGCTAATGTACTGCTTTAGAAAGTGACTCTTCAAAAGCAGCATTAGCTGATAGCCAGTGGTAGAAAGGTTTATTTCTGGACAATCTTTCCAACTCTCACTTAGTCATTGCCACAGTTTTATGCAAAAGCTTAAAAAAAAAAACCAACCTAAAAATTACATTTGTTTTATGAATGAGCCTTACTGTTTGGAACTATTGAACCCCTCATCACAACAGCTGAGCCTGGTACAGAGCTGTTCTTAGACCCCTAGAGTGGCATTCCCAGGTACTGGAGGCCCCCAGACCGCAGGCCATGCTTGAAACTAGAAAATAACATTGCTCTGGATATTGTATTTCTCAGAACACCCCACTGTGCAGGTATTAGTGAACAGCATTTCACACAATATCTTGCTATTCATAGAAATGATTCTAGAGGCAAATCTAGACAAGTTTTTGTGGACAAGTTTACCAGAAAAAACCTAGACAATAATTCTGAGCAACTGTTATCCAAAATGTAAATTTGTCTGGATTTTAGCCAAGCTGTATAGAAGCTCTACACTTTGAGAACAAACAATGCAGGCTAGAATATGTGATTGCTGTAAGTAACTTGATAAAAAGCTAAGGAGCTTTGTTTCACAATATGACTAAAGCAGAACAGCACTGGGAAAACTGCCTCAGGAAGTCCACACACAATATAAATCATAATCAGATTTTCCATACCTTTCTAGACACAGGAACTCCTAAAATATCAAACCAATGCAACTACAAGTTGAATACTAAGCCAATAGATTCCACAGGCATATTTCTCAAAACAGATCTGTGAGCTACATATATCCATACTCATCTCATCTCTCTATAGAGATAGCTATTTCATAAGAAAATCTGAGGAACAGTATAGTCTCTTAATGAGATTTCCTGAACAAACCCAAAATGAATGCTAAACTAATTCTCACAAAAAGCTACAAAAAACTCATCCCAATTTCCAGTAAGTAATAGCAAAGATGTCTTTTTGGCTCTCGGAGCTTGCTGTTCACCTCTTGGCCCTGCAAATAGTTTATTTGTACCTGGACTTGTCTGGAAAGATTTCTGCTTTGGCTTATCTACAGGCTAGTAAGTAATATGCATAGAACTCTGTGAGTCAATGCCATAGTAATGTTGTGATATGCATAAATTTTTTTGGTGATGCTTAGATATTGTGTATTACAATGAGATTATACTTCTGATGGAGATTTGCATATATGGTACAACATAAATGCTGTTACGATAATGGCATTAACATTTTTATGCAGCTTTTTCTTCTTCCTATTATATTTCTCTATATATTCTCTCTTCCTATTGTATTTCTCTAACATAGTACTTGCAAAATTATTTCATACCCAACACCTGTATTGCACACTAGCAGGTAGCAATTTGCCCTACATTTTTCAAGGAGTATCTCCTCATTTGAATTAAACAGCCTGATTCAGGGTCTGAGGTATAAATAGGAGTCTTTGCATGGACTTCAATGAACCAAGGAACAGCATTTGAGATGGAAATACAAAATCTTTTTGAGGGCTGTACAAAAGTGCTACCTTCAAAAATATCTTTTGCCTGTTGCCAATGTTAAGGATTTCAAATCAGTGATCATTATTAGCAGACATCACTATCTTCATTAGATTCTTACTCTAATCATCTCTGAATTGAAATTACATGGTGTGACTCACTGATCCCCGAGAAAGCAAAAAAAGCTCAAACCTTGATTCACACGATAAAACTTGGATCCCAGGAAACATGTCTCCCATCATGCATTCCATTCAGAATTTCAACATCATCTTCTGCTATTGTAAAATCAAACACCTGTGGGAATGCAGATGTAGTTAACATCATGAACACAGAGAGAATCAACAACCTGATATATATTCTAGTGTTTAACTGACCAAGATTCATCTAAATTCGAGGCTCAGTTTTTATATATTTTTCTTTCTGAATATTCTTATATTTTGTCATAGAAAAATACTCCATCAAGCTGACAGGCTCCATTGGGCCTTTTGCTCCCTTAGTGACTCGTTTTTATTTGCAGACTGTTAAGATGGTTTTGTAGCACTCTGGCCTCAGGCAAGGATCCAAGAAAAGAGGAGTATCAAAGCTGCTTTTGACAGCACTCTCTATTGTCACTGCCAGAGGTAGGTATAGGAATACCCTGACAGCAATCTCTTTGGAAGAAGGAGCTCAGTATTTCACTTACATCTCAATGTTCAGTTTAGAGTGTTATAGTTCTCTTTCTCAGAACTTTAGACAAAGAGAATTTTTAGAAGGTATCAGGGCACTCGCAAAGCTAACAAGCCAAAGACTGTGTCTGTCTTTTTTATGACTCTACTTTGACAAAACTCTCACAAATCAGCTAAATACAGAAACAGTACTACAGTGCCTCAGTACCAACTCAAACTTGAAAGCAATCACCTGTCTTCAAACACAGGTCCTTACAGCCACTACCTTCTCCTGTGGCCACATGTGCAATGTGAGTGATGGTGTCAGTGCTTTCTTAGCAGGTGTCCTATTGAGACATTATCATCAGGAAGTTGCCTCTGTTCTCTTTGTCAGAGCTCCTCTGTGCTCAATAAAGGATTCTGTGGAGCCTGAACTGTAGCCAAATGAGCTCCTCCCATCTTGCATTATCCAGCAACCACTCTTCTGGAATGATCCTTATAGTCAATCTCAGTGCTCTCTCAAGCCTTCTAAACTTAAACCAAGGACCAGTCAGAAAACTACAAACCCTATGCATTATATACTGAGGGTTTAATGAAAACCAGCTTGACCAGAAGTGGTAGAGGCTCAGGCCAACACAGAAACATGAGGGAAAGAAAAAGAAAGGAGATGGGATAAACAACACTCAATGACTGTGACAGTTCCTTCCTCTCTCAATCTTAAGTGTTTTAAGTTTGGGTGTAACACATTCCCTCAGTTGTGTGAAATGAATTGGTGGTGCCACAGAGTAAACTCTGTAAAAAGTGAAATCAATCTGGATTTGAAATATTATCAGGGAAAATAAAAGTATAAGGAAGGACTTTTAAACTGCTTTTGTTCTCTGATCTGGTTCCCAATACAGTACCACAAGCAGCTGTGCTTGTACCACAGAAGGCAGTGTGTATGTCAGAATAAACAGTCCAGGCAGGAGCTGTATAAACAGGCATGGCCACCAGCAGAAATCCTCATTACATGTATATTGATTCACACAAACACACACACAAACACACACACACACAGAAGGATAAAAATAGCAGACAGAAGTTTCCTGTCTTCTTGCAAAGTTTCTTCCAGATTTGCCATAGCAGTTCATACCCCTATGATATTTTTGGAAAGAAGTTGTGGTTTTGCCTACCCTAAAGAAAGAACACTTTCAGGTTATAGAAATGGAGAGACAAAGCAAGTAATGCATTAAAACTATTTGATATGAAAAGGACATTTTAAAAAGGTGCGGGGGAGGAATCACACTGCCAATTCTCATTCACTCCCACTTTCCTTTGTCCAGCCCCTTCATGCTGGAAGCTTTTCTGCACACTGAGTAGAAGGAGAAGGTAGGGGAAAAGTCAGCTCTTGCAGGACTGTCTGATTTCCTTGGAAGGTCTTTATGTTGGAGGTATCCCCAAGTGAGTTTTAAAGCTTTCATAAATTGTTATGCATAGCATCCAAACTCCTTCCATTTGCCCTATGTGCCTATCACAAAAAGAACATAACCATAATAAGATTAGGATGTTCTACAACCAGACAAGTAATAAATAGAACTATTAATTACGAAAATCAACTACAAAAGGTCTTCTATGGATTTTTCTTTATACATAGTGATTACCTTTCCAGATTTTTTCTGCTATTTGTGAGTTATAGTTTTTTCCTACATTGTGGTCATTTCACAGTACCATCTTTTGCCATTTTTGATGGAGCTACCCCAGTATAAAGCTGGGAAGAAAATGGGAAGGCAAACCAAAATATTAAACCTCTTAATTTATCTTAAGATCCTCTTACTTGGATCTTAGTCAGACTTGAGTGCATAACCAAATCTTACCTTGCAGTTTTCCTCTATCCGTTCTGCCTTTGTTGATTTTGGAATAGTGACAATCCCATTCTGAAAAGAATTATGTTTCTCATCACTAAAATCTGCAGATTTTAACAAAATTATCTATCTTCAAACCATTACAAGAAATTCCTTGCATCTTCTGAGATTTTAATTTCATTTTCTGGGGGATACTGCCATTTCTCTATGCCATTTGCAACTGCAGTTGTATACACTGTGTTGATTTCCATTTCATGGTCTATATCAACTCAATACATTATTTCACTGCTTAGTACTTTGTATGGAATGGCATAAATGGAATGATGAGGGATACTGCTTGTAACATTTACTTTGGAAACATCTCTTATTGGTGGCTCTACAACCAGATTATTTAAAATAATTAATATTTGAAATACTGGCATGATTTGTGTACTACATTCTGAATTTCCAATACAGCCTTCACTTCACACAGTATTAACATACTGAAAGCAGAAATACCTTCTCCATAAATTCTGGTTTGATGCACAAACCTCAAACTATTTGCATGTTTTTCCTGAGAAAGGAGACACGTTTTTATTACCACCCTCCATTACCTGTATGCTCCAGCGTATGCAAATCTGTGCTGGAGTTCTGCCATATTTCTTTGCCAGCTCAATGACTGTAGGATGAATGAGTGCTTCACCTTTGGCTAAAGGACAGTAGCCTTCAAACACAATATCTCTGCTCCTACAATAATCAACCAGCTCCTGAGGTCTTTGGAAAGGGTGATATTCAACCTTAGATAAATAGAAATAAACTTTTAGTAAAAGCCCTGAGAGTACATTTCATAGAAAACATCAATAATGAAAAAATGAAAATAATTTTTCTCTTGCTTAAAAACAGAACATATGTGAAGTCATTGCTTCTGGGAAGTAGATGTAAGGTGTTAGTTTTAGAAGATACATGAAGGGTATTAATCACTTATTTGACCAGTAATTGACACAACAGTATTTTATGTTTCCCTCAGAAACAAGGTGCAGTTGCCTGCCTGACCTGCAGCTGGACTTTCACTATTGCTCTGTTTTTAAGAAATATATACGAATGCACAGTGGAAGTCAGCATCAGGTCATTTTTATTGGTGCTTTGAGACTACTTTCTCTTCCCCAAATCTATGGCCTTTCCCCTTTCTTTACTAATGATTCTTTCTAAGGATCTTTGAATTGCCCAGATGAGGGGAGGGGGCTGAGCAGGGGCTGGGTTTGCAAGTGACCAACCAGAACAATTTGTTTAGGGTGAGGACCTGACCTTGGAAGCAAAGCCTGTTGGCATGGATTGCACATGGCAAATGCTGTATTCTTTGTGTGGTGTCACCATCAGCTCATGCAGGGAAGCAATCATGCTGTGGAATGACATGTGAAGGAGACCCTTTGTAGGAAGGAAAACCATAAATTGCCAAGAAGCGGTTAAAAGAGGAAAAGTAATAAGATGAAAAGACACAGTTGTTGGGAGCAAAAGGAAAAAGAAGTTATTGGACAGTAATGATCTCAGAGGAGAGACGTATTCCAGGCATGTAGTTAAAGCCAGAACAAAAACTCTGTAATATTCCTTAGTAAGTTATTTAAATCAGTATTTCACAGTATATTCATTGTAAGAAGCATACATTACTCTGCATTTAGATGAAAGTGGTTAGTGTTTTCTTATACAAAATATAAAATCATGTGATGTATTTTTGTGACTGGTTATCAGCACTGTTCCAGGGATTGAACTCTTACGCATTTTGAAGAAAAATACTCTTCTGAGCGATTACCTCAATACATGGAATCTGGAAAATTTCTCCTGCCTCAAAGAGGACAAATGAACATTTCCTGTTTCTCATCTTTAGTACATGTTGTCTTTTCAGACAACAATAGTCAGGAACAATAGGCTGGCAGTCGTTCAACATGAGCTAAGAAAAAACTGTGCCCCTGGAAGGCTGGGCTGAGTCAGCCTAAAGCTGCTATGATCTAAATTACTAGGTGGACTCGGGAACAAGGTTCAAGCAGCAGACATCCATGTCTTCAACCTTTGATGTTTCTTGACCTTTGAGTACCCTTTGTGTTTCATGTTTATGTTTGTAAGAGCAGTGCTTAGGTCATACAGTTATTCACTTGTTTGCACCTGAGCTGGATATGAAATATTCTCATTGTATCTGCGCAAAACTATGAGGGGAGAAATGAAAGAGCAAGCAGGGTGTATTAATGGATTACTACAAGAGTAATAAGAAATTTTAGCAGCTGCTCTTTACAGTAAGTGTAGCAAATAACACAGCTCAGAAAATATTAAATAAAGAATGATGTATTTAGGATCAAATGCTGAAACATCTGCAGTGGCATGTGACCTATTCAGCATTTATTACTAGTTAAACTGCAAGCAGAATTTACCTGCTGGTCTAGTAAGATTCCAGGCAGCACAGTTCCAGGTTACACCAGAAATGTTTAAAGCAAGAGCAGTATGCTGAGATATCGCTTGCTTCACAAGCAGAACACATAGCAACAACTACTTCCCACCTGAAAAGATCATACTTTGTGCCTTTCACTGAATCTAGGGACTCCCAAATTTTGTGAATCGAATTTTGACACATGCAGTTTTGTGTTGGTAGAAGCAAGTATTTTTCTTCTTAAATATATTATTAAAAGAATCAAATGCATCAGATAAAATAATCACTTTTGAATTTATTTTTTTTAAATGAAAATATTGTGGAAGGTTCTAGCAGCATCTGAATGCAGGGCACTAGGATCCTGAGCTACAAGAAGGCATAAGGTGAGTGGTCAACATTTGCTTCCCCTCAAAATAACAATTCTTGCTTCCTGTCTTGCCCCACCCTTGCTATTTTCGTCACCACACTTTTCTCAGTCCAGGGCTGTCTGTCACATGATGGCAGAGGCAGATCTTGACCTTTTCAAGCACTCTACCTTATTGATTGGTGTGTAAAAACTGGCATCTGTTTAACAGAACAGTCTGCAGCTCACATTACAGAACTTCACAGCTGCTCCATGCTCAGCCACAGGGGATCTCCAGTGAAAGCACTGCTCTTTTACAAGTCATAGCAATGGGGAGAAGTTGACCCTAATACCAACCCTGACACATGGCCCTACAAAGTCATACCTCAGATGATGGTGCACAGAGGCCCCACTCTTTCCACCCTGCTCTGGTCCTTTCCATGTGATAAAGTTTCTGCACATCTGGAATTCAGTAATTTTCTCAGTGGGAATGCTGTCTTACAGTTTTTTCTGTTTATGAAACTGAAATACAAGCTTATAAATATTTTCTGTATAGAGGAACAGTTAAGGTGAGTTTAAGTACAAAGGGGTTGTTTCTAGTGTCTCATACATATTTCAACCTTGTAAAAATTCACACAATAGAGCTCAACATTAATGGCAATATCAACAACATAATCAAGTCTCTCTGAGGTCATTACACAGTAATTCACTCTTCTCCAGGACTGGAAAAATATGGATGAACATTCCTACATGGAATTCATAGAAGAATTCCATAATTCAACAGCTTATATTTGGGTTCAGTGCATCACATTAGTAAATGAAACATATATATTTAATAAATACTTATATTTTTTTCCTGTAATGAGTGACAGGGCTATGAACCTTCAGAGAGACTTCAAAGATTTCTTTGAGCGTAAATGCAAACTTCCTACTGCCAAGTCAATTACAAAACTCTGGCACACAAACCTGGAACTTCTAGTTTCTAAATTTCACTCTACATGATGCTAGAACAAAGTACCATCATTTTACAGTGTTTACCAGTATATTAAAATTTAAAAGGTGCTTGCTTATTAATAAATAACTTAGCAATAACATATTCTTGAAAAGACAGGCCTTTCCTACTGCTTGAAAAGACATGATGATACTGGTTTTTTCCCAGGAACTGAGAAGAAAGGCAGTACTTAAAACTAAGTTTGTAAAAGAGAAGTATTGCTTAGTTCTCCTGCCTTCCTACTTTCTCCTTTTCGCAGAAAAAAAAAAACAACTTTCAATTTTAATATCACAAGGGGACTGTTGTAATTGTAAAAACACCCTGAAATCTAAAAGGGAAGTGTTTTTCCTCCATTTGTTTCTTCAATATTTAGATTTTGTATACGACTCTTTGCAAATATTTTATATTTAGTAAGTCCATTGAAACAGTACACTATTTTATGCATAAATATAATGACAAAAGTGTATTATAAATTGTGGACAGTAAAATAAGAACTCAGTAGAGCATTTGTATTTAGAAATTCACTATTTATTTGATGGTACTTTATTAATCTTACCAACTCTCCAACACTAGGCAAGAAACAGAACACATACCTTTTTGAGGATAAGCTGAAGTATGATTGATAAAATTCCTTTAACTCTTAAGAAATATAAATTAACACTATAACAAAACTGTTTAAGGCGGAGCACTTGGCAATGGTGGGTAATTCATCATTGGTTTTTGCTTTCAATTCAGAATGACCTTGTGTAGCACCTCAAAGAAATGACTAGCAAGGGCCCTCTCCTACCCCTCAGCATCACCACCAGCTCAGCTTTTTGTCTCCTCTTTTTCAGCCTCAGAAAAAGAGTTTTGTCAAATAGCACCAAGAAGCAGCTTGTCTCCATGAACACCACTGAAAAAGTAAGAACTAGTAACATTTTGACACTGTGGGTAAGAGGAAATTTCAAAACAAAATTGCTATTTTTTTCCTTGCAGTGGTTCAGTAGAACACTGAAAAGCTACTATTATTTAACAGGCAGTAACAATTCATGCCAAACTCTAGTAAATCTTTGTAGATGTGTATTTCTTGAACTTTGGTAAATTCACCAATTGTTAAACAGTCATCAACATGCCCACTTTAACATATTTTTCAATGGTTTATTTTGAATAACTGAATTTAAATATTTTATATGGTTTTATGCTCATTTAACATTAATTGTCCTTTAGTAACCTTTAGCATAGTGAACAGCTAAAATCAGAGTTATTTGGTTCTGACAGTCACACTGAGCAACACTTTTATGACTGTTAATGACATTAAAGCATCAACAGCTGCCAGAAATCCTGGCCACCTGTACCAAGGGGAAAAGCATGTGCCTGCACTCCATCCATCCCAGTTCCCACACCCCTGGCAGCACACACACACTTTCTCTGGCAGGAGGTGGAAGGAATGGGAGCATGAACTTCCAGCACAGCTGTAGGCACAGACCTGCAACAAGGGAACATTTGTCGAGTGTCCTGGCAGCCTGCCCTACGTAGGTGGCCATCCTAGATCTGCCTAGGGCAGCAAAAAAAATTCCGCCAGGCTGTCACAGCACCTGCCTAAATGAGGAGTTCCCTGAATTTACGTGAAATAGGAAATGAGGGGGGAGCAAGGGAAGGGCACCCTTACATGGATCTGCAATTAATGGAGCCTTTCAGTGTTGCTTACAGGAAGTACAAAAGTATTTGAACACAGGCTTCCCAAAAACTGGTTCACTCTGAAGATGCTAAATGTTCTGTGATTCTTGAATTTTATTTCTAAACTGGTTATCATCAAAAAACTGTCACAGGGACCATTTGTTTGTGTCTTGTACCCAGACTCAAACAAGTAGACTGGGAGAAACTGGGTGGGAGAAATATGAGGAAGGACTTCCCTACCCTTCGGGTCATCTTCCTGAATGGTTTTCACTACGCAAAGAGAAATGAAAAAAGAAATTGCATGACTGAGGAAATAGTTTGGGTGTAGCCTTTCATGCATAGGAGGGGGGAGGAGGTTGTTAACCAAAAAAACCAAAGTTAAAAACCCAAAGCAATGTAAACACATGTATCCACTTACCTGATTAACATGTGGAGTAATCACACAGTCCTCCTTTAGTTGCTCAAGATGACTGATAAGAAAATTGCTTACACCAATTGACTTACACAAACCTAAGGAAAAACAGAACAAGAAAAAGTTTGGGGACAATCATAACTACTTGGGTGGATGCTTTGAAAAATATCACTTTCAAGAGGCAAAATTATTTTTTTACATCCTTTCAGTAGAGCAAAATACCCCATAGAAACACAAAAAACCAGCACTGAAATCTGGTTTGACAGTGTTATCTGAAAGTGCGGTTCTGTCACAGTCACATTAGGAAATCATTTTATAATCTAAACACACTGGAAACTCCCCAGTGTATAAAAACTCCAGGCTAAATTCTGGGAAAGGCTAATGTAGTATAAGCAAAGAACAATTGCACTCCACCAGAATGAAAAGAAGGAAATGGTGTTCCAAGCAGCTTGCCAAAACTAAAGGAAAGTGGAACATTTGCTGAAGACTAATAAGGTGTGAGCAATACAACCCAAGGACACGCAGCCCAAATAAACCATGTCACACTGCCTATTATTCTATTAGATCACTACAAGATGTTACGTAAAACTCTGTGCAAAATCTTCAGTTTAAAGAGCAGTATCTAGCAAGAACCATGAAGCTTGAACTGTAGCTAGATTTCTCAGCTCCTGACAAGCAAATGAAGTCAATGGGACCTAGGTGATATGAAGGCTATTTTTTAAATAAATCTCAAGTGTGCGTGCATGTGTACAAATGAAGAGCTGACAGGCCAGAAATCAGATGTCTTCCTTCAAACCTCAGATGTGATCAAGGCCAACTCCCAGTCTTGGCCTGCCACCACCCCTCAGCCCTGACTGGTCTGGGATAGTCTGTCCTGCTTTGCTCAGCAGAGCTGGCAAGGGAGGCAGCTGGGCTGGGCTAGGAGGGGTCTGCTCAGGCTCCTTGGGCACTCTGTGGACCATGGCTCAGACTGATTTCTTCAATACCTGAGTTCTGTCTGGATTGACTTGAGCTGCAGTTCAGTTTGTAACTCTACAGATGGAAAGTCTGTCTCTGTGTGTGAACACAGAAGTCTGATCACTGCTGTTAATCCAGTATTTATTTGAGCAGACCAATTCTATAAAATGCACAGACATGTGTGTATCTATTTACAAAAAAAGAAATTACATTTTTCTAGTCCTCTGTGAAAGTCTGTAAGTGAACTTACTGCTAATTTATATAAACAGATTGTTAAAATCCTAAAAAAAAAAAAAATCAGATTTCACATATTTTAGCAGCATAAGCTAAAGCATAAACTGCAGCAAAAAATTCTGCACACATACTATCACTTTTTAATGTGGCTTCTTTCACGGAATTCCAAAAGAAGAAAAAATACATTAACAACTAAAATGGCAGATGTCTTTCCCTTACAGAAATGATCATTGTTCAAGATGTATAACATAACTAGGTTAAAACCTGCACTATAGTGATTTACATAATTTGTATGTAATCTGCCAGAAGGAGCAAAAGCTGAGCTTTTGACAAACAACCCTGGAGTGCCAACACTAATAAATCATTATGCCACAGCAGTCAGAAAAACACGGTTTTAACACAATGGTGAACCAAAATATTATACACTATTGTTGAAAGCTAAGGAGTTACAAAAAACATGCCATTATTGCCCTTGAAGAATAAAGCTTTCATTTCAGGTTGAAATTAAACAAAATTCAGTGACAGACATAGTACATTTCCACAAAAAGCTTCCATTTTCCCCCCCACAGTATACTTTAAGATGTTTTGTTTTTAGCATATTTCTCACAGGAGACTTTGAAGTCTGTCCCATCATGTTAGATCTCCCATCAAGAAATTTCAGGTCAGTTATGTTTTGCATTAAAATTCATCTGAGCTATTCCTACTAAAATCTCTATTATAGCATCCATGTGTTTAGAGGGATGTCCCACAAAGAAAAATTCATTCAAAACTGCCAAGAAAGTAAACATTTTCCCAGAAAATAGAGAAGTCATTAGAATTTCAGTGTTTTCATAGAACCAGTATTTTCTTAAGGGAAATTTTTTTAAGGAACTTTTAAAAAAAGGGAATACACTTAAAACATTTCACTTTCATTAAATATACATATTTGGTTTGGGTGAAGTTAGAACCCTTCATTTCAACACCATTGTTAGTGTTAGTTACAGTTTAATATATGACAGTTAGAATGTTTTGACTTTCATATTAATTACAATATTAAAAAAAAATAATAAAACAATTGCACAGTCTCAGTGTATTAAAAAATCTTAATTCAATGCACGGTGGAAACATGAATTCAAAACACTGGAAAACAGAGCTTAAATTTGATCAGTCAATGGATTCTAGTCTAGAGAATCGCTTCCATTTGCCTGCTGGAAGATTAACACAGTTGCTTTGTATTGTCCAAATCTCAGAAAGGCTGCCTTTAAGAAGAAGATTACACAGAATTATTTCCACATTTACATCTTCTGGATTAATTCCTAAGAATGAAGATTTAAGAAAAGATGGATAAGAAACAGAAGGTCTGGTTAGCTCCTGGGCTTTATCTGACAGATTGACACTTATTACTATGTCTATCAAACAAGATCCATGAAATCATATCAACATTTAAAAATAAAAAAACTATATATTGAGAAACTTGTGTAAAATGCTCCTGACTCATTGCCTTGAAACAACCTGGGAGATGCAGGGGATGTATTTGCTCATATTTCCTCTCTCCTGGAGCACCAACGGAGGTAAGTTCCCCCGAGCTCCTGCCATGGGTCTCAAAAACAACAGAATGCTCCTGAAAATGGGGGCAGGCTTTTTTTTTTTTTTTTTTTTTTCCCTCCCCCATATAACCTGTTTATAATGCTTAAAAAAATCTCATTTCAGACAATTCAGGCACAATACATGTTGCTACAGCTGTTGTGATTGCAAGTGGTTTTAAAGTCCATACTTTTTAACTTAACCATTTTAACTAGTCCTGAAGTTCAGGTTTCCTGAGATAAAAGTTTGCAATATATTAGCTATAATCCCTCTAGAAAGTACTCTTAAAATATACATTTTTACTGTCTTATTTACAAACTGACAGAGCTTTGACTCAGGGAGAGAAAGCATCCTCCTTATCTGCTTGAGGAAATGACTGGTCTGGCCCCTAGGAAGCAGATTTTGAGAAAGTGCCAGGTGCAATAAACAAAGAGTTTGCAATTCCCCATTAGCTCCCAAAGGCTCCTGTTATATCTTCTGAGGCTTTGTTCTATTCCTTGCGACTCTGACTTCACAGGCTGAAAGAAAAACGTAGGAACACTGGTTCTTTTATGCATGCTAAAAACTGACTGACCACAATGCTGGAACAGAAAATTTCATCCAGCTTTGAAAGGCTATCGTGAAACTCTGCAAGACACATCAGAAAACATATGGGCAAAATAAGAATTGATTATAATGGGGAAAAAAGTAAGGATCTTTCCTATTCTACACAAAAAAATCTTGGCCCTCACCACATTTAACCACACTGTATTTCTCCCAGCTACTCTGAAGCACTACATCATGCTCATGGACTGGTTTGCAATATAGTTGAGTATTAAGCTTAAAGTATTTCGTATTCCAACTTAGAGAATGATTGGGGATTTTTATCTTTACTATGTAAAATACCATATTATACAAAGTTTGATGGGCACTGTTAGTCTTGCAATAGAAAAGCATTAGTATACTATCTTGGCACCACAACACTGTTTTAGTACAATAGTGAGCCTTATCTTTCTCCAGCACCCCTCACAACTTTTATCAAACTTCCAAATACCCTCTGGAATAGTAAATATAGAAACTTCAGATGAAAAAGATTTTGTAAATTACAAAACTGGATCCCAGGTCTGTGGAGCCCATTTTCCTCCCCCTCCCTGCTGCTCCACATGAGTCAGAGCAAGGGAGAATTCCCACGTTGAGTGAACAGTGCCCATTCTGTTGTATCTTCTATTCAGGCCACAGGATAAAAACACAAATGGATCTACTTTTCACCAGAGGTCAACTGCAGTCAGTGTATTTTTCTCAACCAAGGTTGCACAGGTTGGAAAGGTCCACATTCTCTCTGATATGCACACTGGGTGTAAATTGCACTACTCACAGAAACCGTACAAGATTTGATTTCAGCATAACTTGCTAAATCAAAGCTGTAGGCTGAGAGTGCCCCACATGCAGACTGAAAGCCAAAGTCTTGATAAAAAAAAAGCAGACTACTCGTAGACAGAATCAATGAGGGATTAACTTCTAAATCTGTGAAATAACACGTGTTCCCACGGCACTGGCTAAAACACACAGACAGCAGAAGGCTAAGTGCCCCTCTCTGAGACACACAGGAAGACTGTGGCAAAATTGCAAATATACAAATCATACTTCCTCCTCCAAAGGATTTCTCTTTAGCCTATTCACTGCCACAGTACAGGTGCTTGTCTGCAGTTCTGTGACCATTACTCATGCTACATGTCACCTGTGAACCACGATAAACTGTGAGGACAATAGGAGAGCAGGCATGAGTAGAAGTGCAATTGGTAACTTCCTGAAAACTCATCACAAGCAGTCAGTTTCCACTACTGTTAAATTGTTAACAAAACAGCATAAATGCAGCATATGCTGGCTTAATGCACACTTTCTCTGACCCTGGCTGCTCATTCTAACTACTTCAATGCAATGTTATTTCAGTTGACGAATTTTTTATCCTTACGGTTGACATTACAAACCAGACCAGATAAATACACCCAATCCACTATATGGTACAAAATCAATCCTACCATACCTTATTTCACGCCACCACACACTGTGACGTGAAAATGTGATCAAAATTATCAGCAACTATATGTGCCTAGAGGCTAACAGAACATGTACCCCTAAAACTAGCACTTTGGAGGTATTACAGACAGCACATAAAAGATTCTAAATAGTTTGTTCCCCCTAAACTATGATGGCACAGTTTCCTGAACTGGAATACTTTTTGGACTTCTGAATCACAGAAGATGATGATTCCCAAGTGGTACGAACAACAGCAACCGAACTGATATTAATAAATCAATACTGATTTAAAACAGTAAAGAATCAAAGGCTTTACTTCAACATATGCAAAACTGATAAATTATGCCTTTTCCACAAATCATGTACATTATTTATTGAGAAAAAAAAGTTATTTTGGACAAGGACTTTCCTTTGAAAGATATTTCAACATTGCCTTTTTCACAAGAGTGCTTGTACTCACACTGGGATTTCTTGGCACATCTGTATGGGTATACAACTGAACATCTGCTTTAAATCTTTTTGCTTAGCTTGCTTATTTACAGTTTTGACAAAAATGATTCACTTGCTAGCAGAAAAGGCACAAATCACATACTACAGTAAGTCATGAAACAAAGTCTTCTGAAGGTATAGTTTTACACTTTGCATTACCCATTACGTCCTTGACATTAAGAGAGAAAAATGAGCAAAAACAAATGAGCACAGATGGTAATGCAAGTTTAGATTAATTCTCACTTTTACATCTGCACCAAAAGAACTTTTTCTATGGTAATTTCTTTTTTTAAAATAAGATACTAGAATTATGAAGGTTTCTTTATGATCTTTAACATAAATACGTGTAACTTTTTTTTTTCCATGTCTTTATTGCTGTCTTATCTGATGAAAAGGGTGTGGTGCAAAACCAAATCCTCACCAATCTGCAACCACCTCCCCATGAAAACATATCTCTGAACTCTGCTTCTCATAATAACAACCCACAAGACATGCTCATCTCTGCAGACAGAATATTATCAACGTGAAAAAGAGCTGTTTCTAGGCAAAAAAAGTTACGTGCTTTTTCTTATTAAAACTTCAGTGCAACTTATGAACACACATTCACATGACTTCTACCACCACAAATACACTTGAGGCAAAGGTTTTTGGAGCTGTGACACAACAGTTTGAATTGTCACATGTTCATCATATAGACTTAAAGCAGAATATGTACACACCAAAGGATGTGCTAGAGATTTGTGCCACCTGCACAAAAACCGTATTTGGTTCACTGAACCTTTTTGCTCTTACTTTTAAGAACAGATAGAAAATGGAGGAAGAAAATATGATGACTGAACTAATCTACGCCTAAAAATGAAGTTGGTAAGAATATTAAGGTTGATTAGATATCTTCTCTCACTTGGAATTAAAAAAAAAAAAAAAGAACTTTTTTTTCCAAGAACAAAGTTTACATGGCTTTAATTACTGGGCTAAACAACTGCTGTTACGTTATGAGACTCTCTTCAAATCACACACATAATCATAACAAAAACATATGTCAAGACACATCAAGGAACTTCCAAGGCAAGTAAGGATACTTCATGTCAGCATAAGCTGCACTGCTAAACATTAAAAAGATAAGCAAACAATTTTCGTAAAATGGCAGTGAGCTCTAGTGGGATCTGAACCCACAACAACCACCACAGTCTAACTCTTGCCAACTTCAGGCAAAAGCCCTGGCTGGAAGCCCTCATTCTTCCCAGAATTTTTAGATAGAGGGACAAGTAATCATGTGCATGTGTGTATGAAAAGCTTGCTGAGATGATGGGCTAGCCACAATGCCAAAATCAAGGCCATCAAAGACATTGCTTATGGAAAGGGTCACTTTGCTGGGAACAGCCAATTACCAGTGAGCACATACAGTGACTATTCCCCATGTCAGAGCAGTTTGCCACCCTGCTTTCATCTGCCAGCCAACAAATGCCTATAGAGGAATGCTGCAGCTCTCAAGGGAATATATGACTCGATGTATGTATCTTGGAATGGATTCTGTAGGCAGCCTGGCCTCTGTTCTGAGGTAATGGAGAAGATAATTCCACAAAAGGACAATTTTGAGACCACAAAAATTTAAACCATAGCCTTGATATTACAAGTATTCTAGTTGCTTTCAGCTGTTACAACAGAAATAACCAGTTATTATGCACAAATGTCTCACTGACCAAGTTTTAGAATTTTTTTCCTCCCTTCTCCCTCAGCTCTGTTTATCCCATAACTCTTTAAAGGCAAACACAAATGGAGGCTATTGAAAAAAGACACAAGTCTAGAATTCTCTGCCTCTCAGCACTGCAGTACAGATAAGAGTCTTCTTCATTCTGACTGTGACCTGAGTCATCTGACTCCTGTGAAACAGCTCCAATCAAACTGGAGCAGATTAACAAGTCAGAGAAGATAATATAATAAAACCAGAATTTAATAGCATTTAAATAAACTAATTATTAAATCACCTGTTTTCCTGAACTAGTAGAAGTCAGTTTAGCAACAAGATCTTTTCTGCTAGAATAGAGAGCTATCAGTTTGGTCTATCAGAAATCACACAGGATTTCTTAAAGGCAGTTTTTAGTGCAGGTAGCAATTATCCGAAATTCCATTCCAAACCCTTTATTTTATACTTTCAGGGTACTTACTAAAATTCTAAAACCAGGGAAAAAAAAACCAATTCTCCTTTGCCATTCACTTGTTCTTAACTCTCAACATTAAGAAGCTGCAATAGCTGATCAGTAGAAGCTCCTCAGGAGGTCGTTCATTAAAAAAAATCTTCTGATCACTGGGGCTGAATACCAAAACCAGGTGCAGAATTCTGATCCCCAAGCTACTGAGCTACTGTAAGAGTTGGCACAATTCCCTCTGGAAGCAAGGTCAGGTCTAAATGCATGCAAATTCCAGAGTCTGAAGACTTGTGGAAGACACCAGACTGTAAGACAAAACAGAAATCTCTGCACTGAATTGTTTCTTAATCAGCACATGAAGGTCTCATGAATAAAGCAGTGTTGTAATTCATCAGTATGAGAAATAAGCATTCTAATACTTTCTGTATGATTTGGGGAAATGTACATAAAATTTGTCTGTTTGATTCATGGTATGGAATGATGCAACTGCTATAGCTTTGGATACCACCACAAATATCTCTCTACCTTTGCTGACCAGAACTCTATCACATTTTTCCCTGGAAAGATATTAATGGAAATCAGCAAATTTAATGACTTGGTTCTGTCTATACAATAGGAATACTACAAAAACAAACTAGAAGTATAATCTTGCCTTTGTAGCAAAGAGAAGATAGAGGGTACAAATATACAAATTTCAGGTTAAAGAGGGGAAGATGCTGGTAGAACATTTACTGGACTCTAAGAAACTACTGAAAGATGTAGCCAGGAGAAATGCTGAGTATGTTTAGTTGAAGACTCTACAGCTCAAGGGCAAACCAGAAAGACACAAGACCATGTTCCAGATGCAGTTCAGGGGGATCAGAACACTTGAAGAAGGTAAAACTTCCAAGGTGTTTTAACCTTCCAAGGTTATTTTAACACAGATAATTACTGTAGTATGTCACACTGTTAAAGTAAAAGACAACACTGGCTTTAGAATCCCTAGGAGTGTTTTTGGGCATGCTCTCATATCTGTCATGGTACCCCTGAGGAGTCTGGGAAATTGTTTTTAAGCTGAGGTGTGATCTTAAGATAGCTGCTCAGTTGCCTGAGGCAGTTGAACAGTGGATTCAAGCACAGGGGAAAGTGCTAAAACATGAAACCTTCTTTCAAGTGTTCTTGAGACAACAGCCTTGGGGCAGTAACCACATTCCATTCTGTTTCCAAAGCAGGTTGGATCCAAGCAGTGCAGCCCAAAACTTCAGTATGGTGAGCAATCAACTGGGGAGGATAACTAGATCCCCAACAAACACTACTCAGATTCTCATTTGAAATTGTTCATAATTCTAGTTCACATCATATCAGGACAAAAGAGTCTTTCACAAAATGCTAACCTCAAATCCCTTTTGATGAAATACAAAACCAGTGGTAAGCCAGAGAGGGGATTTTTCAGTGATAGCAAAGGATCTCTCTCATCAGTTGAAACTACTACTTTCTATCTCTGATCATATTCTGATGTTACAGCTCAACCCCAAACCTGCATTAGCAGTACGTATAAGAAGCAGCTATAGATTAAGAAACAGTAAACTTAAGGATGCCCACACATCTCAATGAAAGAGCATCTATCAATCCCACACTAAGTTCATTGGCACCTGCTGCCTTCAAATAGCAATAAGCCTGCACCAATAAATCCTCTACAGCCAGAGGTACTTGGGTGTTTATGAAAATCAGACTCAGTACAGTATGAATTTCATTTCATCCTTTATGCAAGTTTTCTGCTTCCTAAAATATTTATTTTAATAATTCTGACAAATATTCAGATTTTTTAAACTTTGTTGCACAAAGTTTATACTATTTGGAGACATGATGTTATAAATGAGTGCACATTGACCTGGCCTGGGCAGAGATCCAGAAGCTCTGTCTCTCCCCAGGTAGCTGGGTGGGAAGACACTTGAGGCCAGAGTTCTGCAAGTTGTGCTATGGCAGCCCTGTGTCCCAGCAGCTCTGTGTGGGCTCTCAGACAAACATCAATCAATCTTTGTAGATATAATTAAAAAAAAAAATCTCTCAGAACTATGAATATAGATGGAGTTGGTATTTTGCTTGTGTCCACTTTTGACCAATGTGACCAAATTAATATAATCTTAAAAAAACTCCCAAACCATTAAAGACTTTTGCAGTCTTGAGTACTAACCGTTTATTTACTCTCCTTCTAGTGTAATTGCTAATAATAATAATAATAGATAATTAATAATTTACATTACTTTAAAATAATGTTTCCTGCCCCAGATAGGTGGAATTTTGCAGAATAAATACTAACCTGGATTTAAACTGAAGAATGAGATTTACAAATATCTGCATTCAAAGCATCTGTGAATAAAGAGAAGTGAATAAAGAAGTTCTTGGTAGCTTCAGCCAGATCAAAGACTTAGGTCAATAGTGACATCTTTTAACTATCTTGCACGACTCTTGCAGACAGCTCAACACCACCAATTTGCTTTCTACAGAGGACAGTGGTTATTGTCTCTGCACTTTCAGATTCTCTTCAGGATGGACACAGGCAGGTACTAAACCCACTACCAAATTGAATAATTTCAATATTACCTTTTTGAATTGGCTACAGAAGCAAATTATTTGTTTAAAATGTCAATCTTTGAAGGTGAAGCATTTAGTTTATAACTTTTCTTTCAGAATAAACTGTTAAAAAAAAAAGGAACAGAATTCCAAAAACAAACCAATGACTACCTGAACTAAAGTCAAGTTCAGAGAAGACAAAGAACTCCCTTGTTCATAGAACTTGTAATTTATTCCCCTAATCAATGAAGATTTTATTATTTTCCTCAAGTAAGTATTTTGACCAAATCCTACATTCAATTCAAACCAAGGCTACCACATTGCTCACATAACACATAACAAGTCACAAAGATATGCAGCAAGTGTTGAATCTTCAGTGGAAAATCTAGTGGTTAACCATGCAAACAAATTATTTAACATTTTGCTCAGGAATCATTGCATTTCCAACTCCAGAGTGGTTAACATCTGTGTGTCATTTCAGGAACACATAGTTATGGTCATGACATCCAGAGCCTGTATCCCCTAAAGCGAAAGTGTGGAAGTTAAGGAAGGCTCTAAGGCACTTGACTCAACCAGACCATTAAATTTTCCTTCCCCTGTAAATGATCTGAGGTAATTTCAACAACCAGAGCTGGAAAATTTATCCTCAGCTAAATGAATCATGAGTCTATAGAATGCTTAAATTCAGAAAAAGACTGAGAGTAGCAACATGGAAATGGAAAAAAACATTGAAGAAATGCAACCACAGGAAAAATAAATCTAGCATGAGATGTCTTGAAAGAGGTATCATGCATAGGGACAAAGATGAAAAGCAATATTCCCTTCTGTTTGTGAGAACAGCAATAGCATTTCCAGTAACTTATTAAAAGACCACTGAATTGCTCACAGTCTCTTCCATTAGGAAGATATCGAGAAAGGAAGATACTGTAAGACAGAAAAGATCACAAAGATGCACACAAAAGCAGAATAAATCCCATAGGATAGGAATAGTTATAGAATGTGAAAAATACAACCTGTTTGCAGCAAATTAGGATGGCCTATCTAGGAACAAATGGCATGCAGTAACTTAAATACTCCTCAGAAAAAAACCTTCACAGCAGAAATGCATTGTGGAATAATCCATCTTTGGAACTTAGTGTTATTCATGCTTTGAAATACTAGGTGAGTGAAGCACTTCTTTAAATGTTGTAATGTCTTACATAGCAGAAAACACTTTTAGCAACTTCCGTTATGCTCAATAAAAGATGTACCAAAGATAATTTACTTCTGTGTTTGCAGAGGCACAGCAAAAGTAAACTAAGGATTGAAGTGTAAGAGGCTCTGGTAAAGCTGGTAGTGACACACAGCCTGTAACTGCCTTTGTACAACTCCCCTGCTACAATCACCATTTCAGTAGCTCTGGGTCAGTGGATAGATTACTCTATACAAGAAGTCTTCTCCCCACTTGTGGAACTTCTCTGAAGCTGTAAACTTACAGGGTGATCCACACAGCCCAAGAATGGCATGACAGGATCTTCTCTCACATAATTTCTAATAATTCTGCATACTTCAGGAGCAAAATCCTCCCCTTCAATCTACAGTCTCCTTTTCGTATAGCTATGAACATAAACTGAAGTTTGCAGTGCACTGAAAATCAAAGTGAGTTATCTGAATTTGAGAGAGTAGCTCCGTTCTTTGAAAATTCTTCCCAAAAGTTAGTACCAAAGAATCTGCAGTTGAGTATTTGTTCCTCATCTAGCCATTTTATTTTAACTTTCAAGACACAAATGCAGTTACAAAACACCACAACATATGATAAATTGGAAAATGGCATCATACAATTATTAAAAAAAAATCTAAAGGAGACAAAACTTGGCATTATTTATACTTAAAGAGGAGGTCACTACAAAGATGTCCTGTAGTGTTCAGTGGTTTTCTGTGGTGGCATAAAGATTTCATTGAATCAGTAGATTTCCTCAAGAAAGTATGCACACCATTATTAATCTCATGGACTAAATCTGACAACTTATTGTTTACAAGCAGGACCAAATTGCTAATGCTGCAATTTTCAAAGAGACTTTTCAAAACTTAATTCTACTGAAATATGAGCATGCAGTTAAGTTTTTGAACATGTCTCACTGTGAGTTTCCCAATCCCAAAGCACACTATAATTCCTTTTTCTAAGATAGGCTTTGTTATTGTATCACCTTTCTCATAGAGCTCTTCCATCGCACTCCAGGTTTCAGCTCGGACCTCTCGATTGCTTTTACCTGGAACTTGTGCATCAGGCCAGTGAATCAAATAAAGGTCTAAAAAAGAAACAGAACCAGACTGCTTATTACAGTGTCCAAAAAATAAATACATCAAACCACATGAGACAGCAGTTTCCCTCCACAGTGGCCCCTAACACATTATCATCATAATAGTTCCAATTACTACCCAGTGATCATCACTGGATGTATCCAGTTTGTTGTAATAAATGAATTCTATAACATCACATTAACAGCTAAGGATAGCAGAACTTGCACATGTTCCACATGTTTAGGTCACTGTAATCAGAATTTCATGGTCACATATGCACTTAATAAACTTTCCACACATAATAAGCCTTATTTAAATCAATAGGGTTTTGGTCACTGGAATTATGAGTGGACTACTACATATTAAGTGCTGCAAGTCTTCCATTTCACAGAAGATAAATATGTTTGACAGTTCTGCAGATATTTTATACAGCCTCAGCAGTGGGTCTGTCTTTTTCTTTTCTAAAGAATACTTCCACTTATGAATTTCTGTTGGAAACTAGAGCACATGCTTTATGCAGATTTTTTTATCTCAGTTTCATGTCAGCCTTTGTGATTTTTTAAAAAGAATTTTTTAAAAATAATATTTTAAGGGAACAAAATTATGCTTTAT
Source organism: Pycnonotus jocosus (assembly GCA_013400435.1). Classification (NCBI taxonomy): domain Eukaryota; kingdom Metazoa; phylum Chordata; class Aves; order Passeriformes; family Pycnonotidae; genus Pycnonotus; species Pycnonotus jocosus. Next base: position 30,114 of record VWYP01004725.1, read on the forward strand.
TACATTTTTTTTGAATGTTAGCACGATTTCAAACACAATTCAGATTTACTGGTGATGAAATGATCATAGAATCATAGGACCTTTTCCTAACATCCAACCTAAACCTTGCCTGACACTGCTCCATGCCGTCCCTTGGGTCTCTGGTCACCAGAGAGAAGGGAGCAGTGCTGCCCCTCCACTGCCCCTCGTGAGGAGGCTCTTTCTGTGCTGTGCTCCTGCAAGAGAAGACCATCCTTCCATTGAAAAAGGAAGCACTTCCAACATAAATTGAGAAATGTATGTGTACTGGACTCAAGAGTTCCAAATCAGATTTAAATTTTAAAAAATGACAGATCCATAACTCCTTTAAAGTTTCTAGACACTGCTAGATGTTCTGAAGGAGAAATTTAGAGATGCTTGGAAAACAATTACATTTCTATTCAAATTCTAACTGCAGATTAAACAGGTAACTGCAGGTATCCCAGTCAAACAGGTTTTGGCCTTTGCTGCATATATTAGTCTGATGAAAAACAGGAAAAGAAAATAAATGGATGACTGAGATGTGTACCTTTTGTGTGTATGTGTGTTTTGTAACATTCCTTTTCTGGCAGTTCAAATAGAGTTAAGAAATAAAAAAAAACCAGAATTGTTTGCAATGAGAAGAGTGTTTTGTTCTTTGAATACATCACACCATTCCTTTACAGCACTTCTTTGTGAAAATATAGATCCTCTGCTTTGAGAATCATGAAAAAATGGGAGGGGGTAAAAAGAAAAAAAATTCCTTTTATTTACAATTTAAGGACTACACTAATACTTTCTGTATCCATGGGCTGGTATATTAGCTTTTCCCCTCTAAAAATGCAAATTCAACCTTGATTTAAGATGAAAATGTAGCATGAAATTTTTTATAATACACCAGCTCAAATTTTGGTACATCATTGCAGCAAGTAAGTGCTTTACTTACCTTAAGAATCTAATTAGAACAGCACAGAATTCTGTACTGTAAAATACATTACAGATGGAGAATGGAAAACATTATTTTGGATGTGTCACAAAATCCACAAGCTACATTTGCACTTTTTGATATCAATAACCCATTTAAATACAGTTTTAAACTCTTAGACTTTTACATACAATTGCTCAGACAAGCCAATAATCACTCATACATAATCATTTGCAGCATCTAGTTTTGCATCACATTTAAGGAGAAAGTTGCTCACTCTTTCCCCTTTTATCCATAAAATCCACTTCCAATTCCACATGCAGTCGTATTGATCATCAATCTATCAATTATTGCTTCTTTACTAATTTCTTTGAGAAATGAAGTTGTATTTATTAGAAGTAAATACTAATACACAGTATTGGAATAAACACCAATTCTGTGACATTTAACTGAAAACTAGTATTGGGATATTGATTAAAGCATGTGGTGAAGTTATGTTCCAAACTCAGGACTACTCACATTCTGTTGCCAATAAAATTTCCATTGATTAATATTAGACATGAACCCAAAGGATTAGCATTAGGAATTGCTAACATCAAGTGTTGCTACTGGGGCTACTTACTGCATAGAGACTGCCATGATTGTATTTAAACTTTTTTGCTTGTATAAAGCAAGTGTCATATATAAGTAGGTGTAAGTTACTGGGATCGGATACCTACCTCGCAGAAAGATGGAAGAATTATATATTTTTAATTTCTGCTTGCTATCTTCTCTAAACCAGACTAATAAGAACTGCTTAACTATGCAAAAAAAAGGTCATTTAGCAAAAATAATCAAACTTCAGCAGAATTTCACCACCAGTTACTTCTCCAAAAGCCTGACTATTCAGTTAGACACCACAGTTTGCAAATGCTCACAGAAATAGTTACATCATGGATTTCCACAGACGCAGATGTATTGTACGCAGCTCAGGAAACTGAAACATTGTCCAAAGAAAGATTTTTAAGAGATTTGATAACTGAAAGATCCCTGGCCTTGGACATCCAAAAATATCCAACACATCCCCTTTCTCTGCATTAGTGTCTGAGGCCTCTGATGCAAACAAGATTAGCTGTTGGTCCTTTATTGCAGAAAGGTTTTGTTACCAGGTACACCATGCCCATATCATCCCATTATGTTTATTTCAATTTAGGCTTTTTCCTTGAAACAAAAATTACTTGGTATTTAGGGCTAGAAAGCATCTACTGGAGCACCAAGCACAGGCTTCCTGACTGCTGCAAGAAGTGTTCTTGAAAGATGTGGGGCAAAGGTGCTTTATCTCATAGACAAAGAGTAGATTAGCCCTTCTGCTAGTCCTGAGTACAGCACAGCCAGGACCTTACTCCTACAGCAGCTGCAGAAAACTTTCCATCATACCTGCAGGCCAATAAAAACAACAAGCACCTCACAAATCAAGATACATAAATTCATCTTTATTTGTACACACATTCACACCCTACACCCACACACACATTTTCTTTTGCTTAAAATATTTTCCCTCCTGGGGTACTATGAGAAGACAAACATTTTTGAATTCCTTTTAGAGGCAAGAAATTAGCTTTAAATCATTAATTGAAATAGCTTAAAGTTCTAGTAATCAAGAAATATATAACTTTATCACTGGAGTTTTTTATAACCAGACTATATTTTTGTTGAGAACAAGGTTGTGCCTTGTAGCATGGGAAAGATTAATCAATATCTTGAGATGCCTTCCAACAACGTATTTTTAAAAAATAATCTTAAATCAAAAATCCACCTTGATTCACAGTATCAAGATGCACTTGAGAAAGACGTAAAAAACCTCCAAACATTCACAATCCAATTTTGTATTTAACAGCTTTTTAAAACATCCTTTGCAGGCAGTCAAGCTGTAATGGTGAGCGGAGGCCTGAAGGTCATTAAATGTCAATGCACAGTGGTGCAGGAAAACTAAAACTAACACTTGAGTTGCTTTCACACAGACATCTAAAATAGAATGGCCTTATTACTTCTTAGTGGCTGCTGCACCTACAATCAACACACTTCCTCTTAACTGAAAAGTGCAGGGCCATTTCACACATTTAAAAGCCAACATGTTGCTGCTATGGAAATAGAAGTTTGCAATTCTATGCAAGCCCCTAATACGACATTTTTTAAAAAGTCACATTTGATTGAAACAATCCTAGTCATATGAAAAACAAGCCTGGTCTTCTGCAAAAGTATATTCTGCAATGTTTCCCAACTGTCTTAATGCTGGGAATCGTATTTCCTTGCTTTTCTCAACAGCCACTGTACTTAATATTGATATGATGTATTTTTCTTTCTCACTCAATCCTTTTTGTTTTGTTTTGTGTTTCCTCCTATTGAACAAGGATCAATGTGAAACAGTCTACGAAGTGTTTTGAAGCAATACAGAGTCTGAATTATGATAATACACTCATTTAATGTGGCTGATCTATTACAGTGAAGATGCTGATAGTGCATTTGTCCACCTCCAGTTGGGGATTTGTGATAGGGCAGATTTGCCTGAATGGAACAAACTCAGAACACTCAAAAGGAAAATAAAATTGTTTATGAATTTGGTAACCCACAAACCAACATTCAAGAAGTTACTTTAGAGGTTGGATCTAAATCCCAAGGAATGCATTCTGCTGCTGCCAAACCTGTAAAATCTGCTGCCATTCCATATTGGTTAGCTGTGACTGCTAGTCGAGGATCACATTTAGAAAATGCAAGGAGCAGAGTATCTGTTACAACCACTGCCCACAAATAATAAAATTTCCATCATGTCATGGATATATAATCTACCAGCTCAAATAAAAATCCTGCAACACTGTTCTCCTAGTCCCATTTGTCTGAAAAGTGTTCACTGAAAAGGCTTCATAACAAGTATTTTACATGGAGCACTTTTTCTCTTAAAAAGCTGTGACTGCTTTCAACAGCTCACATTCCATATACTGATAATGCACAGATTTATTAATTCCTGTTAGATTATTTCTCAGGTTTCTTATTCAGTCTTTCTGGATGGACTGGGTAACTCATAAGGACCATCAAGGAAATTAACACGAACAGAGACCTTAGCTGCACACTTAGCTGCCAGGGCTCCTGTAGCTTTTTCTTTTTTGAACTCTTCTGAATTACTAACTTCCCCTCCAACATAAAGATCTAACATCACAGATATATTATACAGGATCTTTCAGTTTTCTTTATAAATGATGCATTTTTACAGAAGATGTGAACCCCCACATACTTGTTTAATACCATAGGATGAAATCAGGGAATTTTGATTTATTCTGATCACTACTGATTTAGGTCACTATGGCAGACTAAGTGGTTGGAACAGCTTTATAAATTTTTGAGACATCTCCACATCAGTTAAAGAAAGGTGAAGAAGGAGGGAAGATAGCTGAGGATATTGAAGAACCAAAAAAGAAAAAAGAAAAAAAAAAAGGAAAAAAGAAAAAACCCCAGAAAAATCTAGTATGGAGACTAATAGTGCAGGCAGCTGTAACATTCCTAAATTGGGCTCAGTAATATGTGCACAAGAAGTCTCAGCTCTGAGCACATCTGACAAACAAATTCTGTTTATGCCATTCCAAGGATTCACTCACATGGTGACAGCATTAGCACATTTCTTGCTCTCAGATACTCTTTTTCTTCTTTCAGGCATTTCTGCTTAGCAGAATCTCAGTATTTGTGTGAGACTCTACTCCAATCTACTACCTGAGATTATAAGAACAACTTACAGTACTAGAAGGAATCACTGCAAATGACTTCTTGGAAGTGAGTCAAGTTTTCCTCTCATCAACATTCAGCACCAGTGCCAGAGCAAGCAGAAGAAAAAAGAAAGCAAACACAAAATATAACAAGCAGGAAACAGAGAGGAGGAATAATGTTATTTCTCAGTCTAAAAGAGAAAGTCAGAGCTTGAAGCTTTGTTTATGAAAGTCTCATTGCAGTCACCTGTATTTGTACAGGACAAACACAGAGGAATTTTCATTCATTTTGCATTATTCTGTACCTGTGGAAGACGTTAAGAGATACATTTCCAGAAAGAATGGAGCCAAACATGTGCATACAAGTATCTCTGTCTTTAACAAATATAAGTTTTACCCTGTTCACCTTGTAAAGAACCGAAGCAAAAAAAGGCAGTGAATACAGCACACAGCTGCCATTAATATTATACATTATTAATTCAGCAAAATTCATTTCTTCACCGAAGTTAGTTTATTGCTAAAATAAGCAAATATCATGTTTATTTTCAGGTACCTCCTCTCCTATGACCTGTTGCAAAGAATTACTTGGCATCATTACTGCAACTCTGCCTGTCTAATAAGGGGGTAGCAATATCACATCTTTGACAAGGAGTTTATGATCAGGGTAAATTTACAAATGCAGTGTTAGTTAAGTTGAAATTTTTGTTTTCTGAATTCTTGTAGATACTTCTAACATTTTCTCCAAAGAATATTCCATCAAATAGACCAAACCAAAGGCAGTATTCAGAATTTTTAGAAGTTAAAAGACCCACAAAGTAACTTTTAGAAAGAACCCCCATTCCTTGAGAAAAAGAAAAGATCACAGAAGAAACCAGGCATCTTTGTCACCCTGTTTCCAATATATTACTGTAAAGTTTATGAATCCTTGCTTCACAGGTTTTGGGTGTTTTCAGCAAAATATAGAAAACTGATGTAGTTGTTCCTCAAATAATTTAACAAAAACCCCTCAAGTTCACAAAACATTCGCAACAAGAAAAAAAACTCTGTACTCTCAGTTGTATACACGTGAGCTTCCTAGAGAACAAACAGAACAAGAAACCTGCAAAAGTGTAAGTAAAGGCAGAATTTGGTTTCTGTGCCCCATCTGTATGATGTAATTTTTTTTCAGAACTCATTCATCTTTGCAAGTACTCCCATGGAAAGCACAATCAATGACCTATCTGTAAAGATTCATACCGAGATATTCAACACCAAGTCTTTCACATGACTCCAGGCAGGCCTTTTTAGTGTTTTCATAGCCATAATCACTGTGCCACAGTTTGGTAGTTATCCAGAGGTCCTCTCTCTTCACACCACTCTCTCTGATGGCCCTTTGGAGCAGAGGTTCACAGCCATATCTTTTTGCTGTGTCAATATGACGAATGCCACATTTCTGCAGAGCATGGACCACAGCGGCATGGGAATAGACACCCCGGTGGGAAGTACCTAAACACACAAAAGCAGAAGTGAATTGTCAGCAGTGAATTATGAGAGGCATATTTTATCATTGTTTTCAATTTTTCCTTTTTTGTTTTCTGATATATTGTCACAAAACTTTCTTATTTAATTTTCATTTCCTAATAGTAAAGAAATGGGAACTGACTGATCTTTAGGCTTGAAAATACATTAAGTGGGAGAAGTCGGTGCTGATCAGAAGCAATTCCATCAAAATCAAATAACAGCATTTAACTGTAAAGAAGTGATTCAAGGAGTTAGGTTGAAAATCATCAAAAAGAAAACACATACTCTATGGAAAATTAGTATATGTCTCCTGATTTTCATACAGAAGCATAACATTTACAGATAAAAGTATTCTAAAAAAATCCAAAAACCTGAACAACTTTAAAAATCATTTATTTTGCAAAAAGCCTTTTCTGAAACCTTTACTCTGTTGAACTCTTGCAAGCTTGAAACCATTATTGCATTGTACAATCCCAGGCTGGGCCATAGTGCAGGTGCCATTCACATCATGTCAAATTCAGCAGTAACCAAAACAATGCAATCCTACAAAAGAGTTACAGAATGGGCATGCAGGGAGTTTCAGTAACAAAATCCTGTTACTGTCATTGTGTGGGGATTCACTGGACTGTATTTTGCATGTCAAGGGGACGGAAGGAGGAGGAGACTCAGCAGGAAGAGCAACCAGCAGGAGGACTTCAGATAAAGAACTGGTTGAGAGCAAGGAGGATGATGTTTCTACTTACCCTTTCCTGTTAGTTGTTTTTCCTGCCGTGAGCCCCTCACCCATTCACCCTCACTCCACACACTTCCCACAAACAGTATTTTCTACAGTTTGGTGGAGGAAATGCTCAGTCAGTTCCAGCCAGCTCCCAAAGTCACCTCCTTCCAAGCTGATGATCAGCACTTAAAGGCCCTGGTGCCATAAAAACAGGCAGCACGAAATGGCTCTGTCACCGACTTGGGACACGGCCCTGCACAGTTCTGAACAGGCCACAGCAACAGGGCTTCAGCCACTGCTAAATCTAAATAAATGAATAGAGGACTGCAGTTTAAAGAATTAATTAAATTGAAATTTGTACCTGCTCTTACCCTTCTGTTTCCCTCCAAACACTACCTGCACATTATGGAATGACCCCTGCAGATGGCCACCCAGCCCGGCAGGAAAGGGCCACAGCTGAAAGCACCACCAGTGCCCTTCCTCAGAGCCCCTGACCCCAACTGGGGGACAATGCCCAGAGGAGCTGCAGGACTTTCTCAGGTTTTACACACATCAATGAGGAGAACTGAGAAACGTCCGACTTGCATAGAAGGCAAACCAGGTTCTCCTAAATGCTCATCATTTTTGTTCATTCCCGAGCTTAGAAGGAAAGCCAGTGAGTCTTACTCAATGCTCAAAGTCATTTAAACTAAGGTATAACATGGTCTGATCTCCCACCCACACACATCGGGATCACAGCATCCTGCTGATCACAAAAGGACAATTTCTACTTTATATTTGAGACCAACAAAATGTGGAATATTGAATTATTGACTTATCTTCGTGGATTTTAAAGTGATGAAACTATAATACTACATTCCTACAATTTTGACATGTATATCATAAGTAATTTACTTCTCAAACATAAACAAAGTTTTAATGTTCTAAAAGACAAAACTTTAAATATTTTTCATAGCCACTAATTAGGATTACTAATTGGCTTTATTTCTGAGCAAACTAGAAATTAATGTCTCTACAACTTGTTTTACATCAAAATAACTTCAGCTAAGTCAACTTGGTTTTCAAAATAGCTATTTCAAAATTATCACAAATGTTTAAAAATTTTGGATGACTGCAATGCTACTACACTACAATTATGGGCATAGAATATATATGCAATTTTACATTATTCAAATCCTAAAGGAATTTTATTACAGAATTATATAACTAGCACAGAAAAATTACTATACTTCTTCACAACAAACCCTTCAGTTTTAATATGCTGGTACTGGTGCAAAATAAATGAGGTTGTAACTATTGTGTCTGTTTCTGGCTGAATGGACATTTCTAAGCACAGAATGAATGGAGTTCATTTAGAGGTCTTGCAAATGGACTCGGACTCTTTTCATGCATAATGGATTTCAGTAAGAACATTTAGGACAAACAACTTTTTTTTTTTTAACCCTTTAAGTTAAAGTGGTTAAGAAGGAAAAATCAGAATAATTTTGTTATTGTTCCCCATTCAGTGACGGCATGCACACTTGTTACACAAGAAATAAAGACAGCATGATCAATCTGGAGGAAATTATCTCAATTTCTAAGCCTAAAAATGAACTACAACAGTCCTTGTGCACTACATAGTAATTAAAAAGAAATCAACAGTTATTTAATATTACCACTTTGCAAGCCAACTTAATCATGAACAATAGGTTATTAAGTTAATTATGCTACTAATATAACACTTCTAGACTTTAGAAACCACAGAAACCTTTCTTGTATTTACACATGTGATTAAAGAAGTTACTAGTCATGGATGCAGAAAGATGACAAAAGTGAAGTGACTGAACTTTCTAATTCTTTTTCTATTAGAAATTCAAACAATGTTATTTGAACACATTAACATTCTTACAGGTTTGGGATTCCCCTTTGCTCATAGAGATGTAATTCACACTGTACATGTATTTAAAGACAGAATGTAATCATGCATTTAAAACTAGTATGAGCCTGCATCCTTTCCATCCCCTTCCTGTTTCTAAAAATAATTTCATACATTTTTCCGTAGAATTTGCTGGTAAGAAATAGGAATTCTTTTCAAGAAACTATGTCAAACATAAGTAAGTTTGGAAAAGCTTCCTATTTTTTAGCTAATATTTTAACTTACTTCTTAGGGAAATAGCACTGTTACCTTATTGACTGAACTAAGCCAAATTTGACAGATTGCAAGACATGCAAGACAATTACATTCCTACGGATTTTGTGGAAAAACTGGTGGTTGTAAGGGACAAGGATACTGCAGTGAAAATATGGATAGGTCAGAGGACAGCAATCCATGGAAAGTAAGCTTAACTGGTTACACTGTTCTTTTGTCACAGTTAGCCATCATTTTCTCAGTACCCTGAAGAACATTGCCATCAGAACTGGAGTGAGAAAATGCTCTGACCACCCATAAAATGATACAAAGATTATTGGAAGGGCAGACTCCTGTTCACAGTGCAGTTGCTACAAGGGAAAAAACCCCGACACGCCAATCAGCAACACCACCCCCAACCCTCAAAAACAGAAAATCAGCAACATCTCCACCCCTGACCCCACCAAATATGCAAAACAAGTAACAAACCACCCACTATCCTCCCTCCCAGATCTCAGCTCTCAGCCTCATTAAACTTTCTGTTCTCCCTTACAAAGCTGTAGAACTACAGAGAGAGATCCAAAGCACCAACAGTTTTTCAAAACAGAACCAGGATCTGCTTTCTCTCCCTGCTTTCTCCTTCCCTTTGTGGTGAAGTGTCATGTTCTTTGTGAAATGATTATTCATTTGAATATATAAAAATGTCCAGTGACATGAATAACCTTGGCTACTTGAATTCAGTGGAATGACATTAGAAAAGTTCCTGCTGGTGAAACCCCAGCCACAATATTTAGAGATCACATCAGAGATTAATGATCTTCTGATATCAGTATAAATTTAAGGAGTTGACAAAGAAAACACCTGTAAAAATACCATTCCTTGCTGACTTTTTTATCTCCAAGTAATCACTCAAAAACTCTCAAAAGCGGAAGCTCAAACATTCATTTCTCAACTTTTACACACTCATTGTGTGTATATATGGTATTTCAACCAGGTTTGAAATATCTGATTCTATTAGTTTTATTTCTACTATTTCAATATTACATCAATAAAACATATCTAATGAATATATTGAATATTTTGGGGTTCATACAATTTGATTTCCTAATTACTTGATGAGCAAATGTGATGATAAAACATAAAATGGCCATACATAATGCAAAAGAACATATAACACATTTCAAGGTTAATTGTTAACGCATTCACAAAACCAAATGCCTCCTCTATGGAAAGGCTCAAGGACACACAATCCTTACTTGCTGTCCTTGCTGTCTGTCTTATATCCTCCTTCTGATTTTGTATTCATATGATTCTCTGACAAGCTGACTCAGATTGTTAAATGGCCAAAAAAAAGAGAGTACAGTTTCAGAATTATTCATGACCCTGAATAATTCCTCAGAGAGGAAAACCCACTAAATTTTGGGCAAGGGATGGAGCAAAACAATATCCCCCTTTAGCAGTAGCAGTGAAATAATTTTATTTAATAAATGCTTTTATTCATATTAAAAATCACAGTTGTGTCCTAGTCAATCAACACAGGACCAGAAAGACCTTCTCCATGAACTTTTCTCCTGGAGCCCTTTCTGTTATATTCTGCAACACCATCCCTACAGCTGCTCTCAGATACGCCAATGATGTCACACCAACTTTCTATTCCCACAGCACTAGAACCCAGGTGTTCTTACTGCCATAGTAAACTATTTGGCATAGTTTTATCCCAATAGGGTCAGTTACTCTGACAATCCTCTGCAGCATCTGGTGACAAAGTATTCAGGGATCTTCTCTTTTTCTAGAGTGGAGGGCTTCCCTGTGCAGCAGGTGAAACCAGAGCCAACCTTGCTATGAAGATACTACACTCTGCAATTTTCATGAGGCAACTAGAGGCTATTTCAAGGTAACAGATCCAAATTTAGTAACAATTACTTTTACAAAATAACTTGGATATTTTATTCAGAGTACAAGACTGGCACCCAATGTGTATATAAAATAGGGCAGCTACTCCTGAGGGAATGGAGCCTATGGAGACAATGGGCTTCTGGAAAAACTGGTACAACACCATCAACAATAACTGAAAGACTCTAAGCAGACTCCCATTATATAATCAATGGTTTATAATTGGTCAGAATGAAAGCAGCACACAGGTTTATCTAAAACTCAATCATTTAAGGCAAGCTTCTCTTGCCTCTGTAAAAGTTATTTGTATTATGAATGGTTTAAGTTTTGGAGTATGTAAGTTTTACATTGGTAATGCTTCTCTTTCTTATTCTTTTGTTTGCTTGTTTATCTGCTAAATATGATCCATTGCTTAGTGCAAAAGTGTCACTCTGGGACTGTTTTTCCCCTGTGCAGCTCAGAACACACTAACAGAATTCAGTAACACGAGCAAAAAAAGTAAGCAAGTATGATTTTAAACTCTGCAGTTCTACTCAGGCAAGTCTCCACAGGCACCAAGATACAAAATGCAGGAATACAGCCTTGCCTCAAGGCAAGAGTGTAGGAGAGAGCCATTACGTGTTTATTATGTATCCAGGGAAAGGGAAGCCAGAATTGCTGGTTTTCTCTCTTCCTGAGAGGAAGGAAGAAATGGCAACGAGCCATTGTTGACAGAAGCACTCTATTCCCTCCATCCCAAAGAGGCTCTGACTGCAAAGGATATGCAGATCATCTGCTGTAAAATGACCACACATTTCTGTTCACTGACCCACCATGTACCTCCTAAGAACCTTAGACAGAGAGTAGGTGCAAGAGTAATTTCTCAGAATGTGTCTCACGGCAATCCCAGAAAGTCTGGAAGTGACACCTGATATCAGTGGGATGCTACTGCTGTGATATGGCAATAATTCACTAATGGATTTCTGGCAGCACAAATAACTATCACCCCAAAAATGCCTTTTTTTTTTTTTTTCAGCAATAGTAAAGGGATTTCCACTGGAAAAGTGCCAGGTATTTTAATTATTCATCTGTAGTAGTCAAATATTTTAATCATGCAGAATCTATCAATAAAATCTGGAAAGAGACCTGTACATTTGGAAGGCAATTATGAATGTGTAATTCATGTAGAAATTTCATAAGCAGAGCAGCAGCACACATTTATTTAAATGCCTTTACAGACAGACTGCCAAATCTTGAAGCCTTTCTTTCACTGCACACTTTCCCACCACCGTGAGAACTATTTCTCATTAACAACCAAATTGGTTTCAGATGCTCTGCTATAAGATGTTACCTTAGAAACCATTTGGTAAAAGACTGTGGCTTCCTTCCATAGAAATCTCAAGCAGTGAAAAGGCAGATTTTCTGGCATAAATCAAATCCAATTTCTAGGGTTCACTAAACCTTTTCTCCTCAGAATAATGTTTTGTGACTAGATCTTAGCAGTTAATAGTGCGCAAGGAATTGCTGGTGTGAACCAGTTTTAGATTATTTTCATTCTATTCCCTTCTTAACTCAATTGAAATTACTTTCAATACTTACCATACCTTCATAGAACCTTTAACTTCATAACTACTGAGGATATTTACTATGTACAGCAAATAAACAGACTGAACAAAAATATTATTTTCCTTCTTTTTTAAAACATGTCCTTAGACTACTCTATCTCATAAGGATGACACTAATTAATTAACATTAGCCATTTGGAGATACCTTTCAAATGAGACAAATACTACAAATGAGACAAATCCATGACAATTTTTTTCTCCTGTATAAAACTTCCACCAAAAAGAATGATCAAAAGAAAATAAAATACTGAGCCCATATTCTGTACTTAATTAGAACATTATCAAAATCATTCCTGCTGTGAAAGGTTGACTTAAAAATAAATTATATAAATAATTTATGATTACACATAGCCAACATCCAATTATGTAGAGGCACAGCAAATTTAAGATGTGCAGTTGACTTGAGATCAATAATTCAAAGCCACTTAAAATACTGTGAAGATAATATTATAGGAAAAATTATAAAGAGAACTGTGATTTGTAGTGACTCATAGCCTTACACAATGAAAATGCATGTACAATAATTACCATTGTGACATTCTAATTCAAGCTGATGGGTAATTTCTGACATCATACCAGTGCCCTTCACTTGCAAAGTGCACTTGTGAATGATGACAGATCCTCCTCCTGCACTAGCACTGGCACTGCCAGGGCTGAGACCCGCGTGTCCCACTGCTAATTAATGGTGCTCAGGAGCTCCAAGGACAGCCACAACCCAGCTCCCCTTACTGCAAACTGAACTGAACAATTAACAACACTTCTCATTAAATCCTTATTTTCCCCCCGCATCATCTTAAGAATTAAAAATGCATTTTCTAAAAGTTTCTGAGACAAACAACATCTCCTCTAGCCCCTCCTCTCTCACTGCACATTCAGCCTTCGAACTTCACGCATTAGAATGCAAAGCACCTCCATTCAGGCACTAAGACTGACAAACAGACCTCCAAGTTATGAAACTGCTGCGAAGCCACAAAGAGGGCTTTCCCCTCATCTCTCCCTCCTCCCCCTTTAACAAGGATTTTGTATCACTCTGTGCTGTACTTTGCATAAACCTCACAACCGAAGAGGGTTCAGGAATTAGTACCTCTCTTCTCCCCGTTTGGTGGCATGAGGAACTACCGCAATTCAGGTTACGGCAGCATGTGACATCACCATTCAATGCTGCCAAAACTATGCTAGCAAGCTCTGGCAAAGGAAAAAAAGGTATGATGACTAAAATCTGCTGCATGAAGGTTGAAAGATAAAAGCTTAGCTTTCTCTTCCGACCACCTCCCAAAGTTTGGTATAATTTTTTTACACTAAAGAACATGCTGAAATACAAAAATTATATATACTGGAGCTTGCTTCTATGTTAATTTCAAACTGCTTACCAATTCTCTTGGGCAATTAGGATTGAACGATTTGAAACTCTTAATGGCAAAGGAAAGTTAAAAGCATACACATGAAGTGCCTCTTATACTGGTAGAAGTTTTATTAAACAGTGGTAGAAACCTAAATTGATTTATTACTTAGACTTCATGAAGAACATCTAAAATACATCTGTATCACATCAGCAATACAGTGACCACCAAAAAGAATTCAGCGTGAGAAAGGAAGTTGGTTTTCTGCTATTAAATCACAGTTCATATGCCATAACAGAAGGTAAAATCCCCAGCAAACATACAAAAAGCTGACCTCACAGATTTGTAGGTGTACAAGAGAGCAGAGACAAAGCAGAATATAAACAAAAAAAGGAGAATATTTCTGTACTGTGTAGATGCTGATGTAAGCAAAAGTTGGCCCAGCATTTTGCCCCAGATGCATTTATTAGTACCCCTTAAAAAAACACATAGCCTTTTTAAAGGAGTAAAACAGCGGCAGGCTGGAAGGAGGTGAAGCTGGGAGGAAGCAAGGAAGGTAGGAGCTCACCAGGTTTAGCAAGGCTGGGAGAGGACACCGCTTTGTTCCACTGTCTACAAACACCCAGCTGCCTGGGATATGGCCACATTCCCTACAGGAGAGAAGTGAAATATCTGGAGGCCCTCAAACATCAAGTACAACTCCTCAAGGTCAGATCTACTGAAAAACTGGATGAATCGAGACAGAAAGATTTATAAAAGTGGCATTTTGTTCATCACAAGAGGCTATTAAGGCAACTTGGTAACCATGGGTGAGAAGCAGAGCCTAAAGAGAATAAAAAAAATGGCTGAGACATAAAACAAAGGGAAGAAATAAACGGCCAATTCTTACTACAGGATAAGATTAATAGCAGGGAGTGCCATAGGTCTTGGTACCAGGACCACTGCTCCATAAATTTCCTTAAGAACCAAAGCCATGAAGAAACAGGAGTCATGAATGTAAAAAAACAAAAAAACAAAAAAACAAAAAAAACAATAACAGTAGAAAATGAAAAAATGTGAAGGCTTGACTTGACTGCCATTGAATTGAAAAGAAAAATCTCATTTTATTCCAGGTCCAGGAGGACTGGGTCTTTTTTTGACCACAGCTAAGGTTAAGAATGAGAACAAGCAACTCTAGGATTAATAATTAAGAAGTAGGTAACTGGATTACTAATACATAATGGAATGTTAAAATACTTCCATTCAGCATTAAGATTTAAATTCATGTAGCATTTTGATGAAAAAAAAAACCCCAACACAACCTGATGCAATGAAAGCGGAGCAATCCGATTCTGTGTGTTTTGCCAGGAGGGTCTATTTGTCGTGAAAGGAACTGGGAACAATACAAGCCCGGAGTGGGTGCAATGCAAATGATGCAATGTCTTCATGCAATCAGCAAAACAAAGATGAGTCAAAACTTACTTTTACCATTTATTTACTTAGACAAGGGTGCAGCAGAGTATCAGGAACGTTATCTATGAAACACTCTGAAATGGGGACAGAGATGTTTTAATGGTTTCCCTTGAGCCTGGAGGAACTGTGTGTATTTATGTGTGTGTTTGTGTTTGTGTGTGTGTTTGTGTGTGTGCATTACCTTCCTCCAGGCTTTGGCTGTTTGACCAGAAGCTGCTCAGAGCTGTACCTGACTGCTTCCCCACCTACAGTACCTACAGAAATAATACTGGGCATTCTTGAATGATCTTCTGTAAAGAACATTATTACTAATGATAAAATACTCAGTGTTTGACCTGAATAAGGCAAAATGAGTATAAAGACTTGATTCTTTTGTTGATGCCCCTTCCCAAACGAGCATGCAATTAATTTTATTCTTTAATAGGAGGGTATCATTAGAGACTTTTTTATCTCAACAAGTTGTTATTAATTCTAGCTGCCCCAAAGATTACATAGAAAGCAACATAACCCAAAAAGATTCGAAGTATTTTTGGTATCACCAGCACATCTTTTTAAGAAATCACTGGCTACTTGACCAAGCCACCCAAATTTAATTATTACCATCCCTAAAAAAAACCCCAAACAAAACAACAAATGCACACACAAAACCCTGTCCTAATGGGAATATAACTACCATATAAAGGAGATGAAGAGAGTTTCAATAGTAAGTACCAAAACAATCCTGAAGAGATGTCAACCATTCAGCACATGACCTTGACAAAGGTCCTAATATTTCAGTTACAGGAAGAAAAGCCCTTGTGCTACTGAATTATGTAATTAAATGCTATAGAGAGTGGCATTTTCACTCCTCAGGCTTAAAAAAAAAAGGAAGTGACAACTGTCTAAGTGAGAGCTTCCTACTTAACAGAAGCATGAACAGTTCAAATTATGCATTTTTCTTCCAAAATGTGACAAGGATGATACTGTGTATGCCATTTTGAGAAGTGATAAATCTTTAGGGATGCTGCTTTAAGTAAGTACAAAGTATTCTGCAGTTAAGAAACTGTAAGAATACAATTTTCTACTACAGTACAAAGTCTCACCAACAGATTCTCAGACACATGTAGCTCCCATGGCAAAGTGTAACTACATCTGTAACTTCTAAACAGTGTCACGTTTGATTTCAGTTGAAACAGTGAATGTTGATTTCAGTTACTTGCCATACACTTCCAATCTTATTAGCAAGATAGTGAATGTATCCTTTTTCTAATGCAATCTACAGCCACTGTGAGGTAATGTGCTCTCTGGGGCACAGATTTACACTTGAGACAAGTACTAGGGCCAAAATGCCAATTCATTTTAGACTTAAGCCTGCTACAGTAGAAAGCAGCCTTTGTGATGAAAATTGACCATAAACACGCCTGACCCTGTGCACATGAATAATGCTGGCTAACACAACAGTCAGCATTAAACCATATGAAACATAAAGTTACCAGCAGCTTCCATAATTGTACAATAAACAAGGTGCAGATTGTTTTTATGTCTTAATTAAAACTTTAGCCATACAACATATTTCTAACATAAAAGTGAGCTGCCTTATGATATATGCTCAGTGTCTCAGGAAAGTCAGCTTGTTTTACCATTGCTAGTAGACTGGTCTTTTTGCCAGACACAAAACACCAAGAATATGCATCTATGTAGATACGAAATTTTGGATGTACACCATTTGGCATGTTATTCCAAGTAACCCTTCAGACTGAGTACAAATTGTGCATACTCCATGGCCTTCTCTGGTGTAAAAATTTGTCTTTCTCACTAGAGATTTTAATGGAAATGGCTCCTTCTCATTAAGAAAAGTTTCTGCAAGAGCACACAGCCCCAGAAAGAGAATAGTAATCTAGGGAAAGACTTAAACCTCCTTCCCTCC
>VWYP01004727.1:0-37130 GCA_013400435.1 Pycnonotus jocosus
ATTGCTCTGAAAAAATGGCAAATCCTTGGCTATACTAGAGTAAATAGAGCTGTAGCAGCAGTGGATGTCTAAACCCATTGAAGACTGTGTTTTTTGAAGACTTCACCCCTTTATCCTCAGAGTGGGCAGCTACATATTTAGTGTTTTATCAGTCTATGCTGTCCTGCACAACACTGTGAATACAGCCACGGGGGAACACAGCTTTGCTTTGCAAAGCTCTGTGAGTTTATATAGCCTTGGAAAAGAATCCTTCAGCCTGTGTATCCCAATTCTTTAGCATCCATAACTACATCAATTTAGTGGATGTAGTTCAAAGAAGGTAGAAATTGCCCTGCACTTACCACTAACCCTGTGGCATACACTGGTTGTATTTTTCATTACCAGGCCAGATGATAACTATGTATACTTCACTTCTTTGAGAACCTATTTCAGCCCTCAGTATGTTTAGTTATTATTCTGTTCTATTTAACATAGAAAGGACAGATGTATTTAAAAACTCTGGTTATTTCACAACAGAACTGGGTTATAAGTGTAATATTCTTTTATTATGGGTGTATTTTATTACATGATAATCAGTAATAAAATGTGCTTTAAAATATGACTTTATAGCTGAAGTGCTGATGCAATTTCTTTTAGACAAATTGTGCCTAACAAAATATGTTATTAATAAATGAATCCTCCACATTGTTTGCACAAACTTTGTCAATGTCTCGGCCACATTCTTATTCAAAATTCTTCTAATTAGGCTGTATTATTTCTTGCTAATCTTGCTCAAAGTGTAAATGGGTAGGAAAGCAATCAGATATTGTCCTTGAAAGAAATGCAGAAATCGCTTAAATGTAAAGTGAAATTAGGAAAAGCTGAGTGCATTCTTAACTGCCTTTTAATGCTGTCTTATGAAGGGAAATAAGGAATAATATATTTGCATCAGTTTCTCAGCTTTTTATAGACATCCACTTATGACTGATGTGGAATCTACAGTAGAGGTTCTCTTTTTGTACTAGTTTTGTCCTTAGTAGGTAACAGACAAGGTAGGTTTTTAGGCTGATTTTGGTCCTGAGGGTAGGAGCATACCAGGTATGCCTATGGTGGCTGCAGTTCATTAGACTGCCTGACTAAATCAAGCAAACCAAGTTAAACTCAAAGATCTGGCAGAAATGTGCAAGACTTATAGTTGGACTGGAACACCCAAGGCAGTAAAAGGTAGATTGAGGACAACAAAGTGTTGGAAAACAAAGGAAGAAGAGGGTAGAGAGCCTGAGTTGCATGTGAGGAAGTGGCTGGTCAGTGTGCTTTGCTCTGACTGTGCCTTGTGCTTGATCACTGCAGTCTGTCCTACAGTCTGAATCAATACTGCATATTGTATACTGTATAATGTTGCCTATGTGAGTGTGCTCTCTACTTGGAGCCTCTGTGTGAGCATAAATGTGAAGACAGACTGGCAGGTGAGTAGGGTAACAAATCTGAGTGCCAGCAATTGGACTGAGAGATCATGAGCTCAATGGGCGTGATAGTTTTGTCTGGGATAGAGTTAATTTTCTTCATAGTATCTGGTATGGGGCTGTGATTTGGATTTGTGCCAGAAACAGTGTTGATAACCCAGAGATATTTTCATTATTGCTGAGCAGTGCTTGCACAGAACCAAGGCCTTTTCTGTTCCTCAGACCACCCAACCAGCCAGAAGGCTGGTGGGAGGGCACACAAGGAGTTTGGAGGGGACACAACCAAAACAGCTCATCCCAATTGATCAAAGGGACGTCCTACACCATATGGCATCATGCTCAGCATATAAAGCTGGGGGAAGGAAAAGGAAGGAAATGGCATTTGGAGTAATGGTGTTGGTCTTTCTAAGTCACTGCTAGGAGTGATAGTCTTGCTTTCCCAGAGATGGTTGATTTCCCATGCAAGATGCCCTCTTCAAATGATATTTTTCATTAGTATGTTAATTTTTTACTAGCAAAATAACACAATTTTCCATGGGAAATTGTGGAAGAATTTCTCGTTTTGCTTTGCTTGCGTGTTTAGCCATACCTTTTAAAATGTTTCATTTGTTTGCTTTTAATTGCTTTACCTCTTAAACTGGTTTTATCTCAACCCACAAGTTTTCTCACTTTTACCCTTTCAGTTCTCTTTTCCTATTTTGTCAGGGGAAAATGAGCTAGTGGCTGTGTGTGGCACTGTCTGCAAGTCTGAATAATTCAATTGTCTGCAGCTAGCTGCCAGAGAGGACAGGGGGGGATGCACCTATGCCCACCTTGGCATGCCTGTGCAGAACCTTCTCTAGCAGAGTCAGTATTAGCATGTTTTGACTGTGCTGCTGTTAAGTGTACTGGCTTTAAGATCTTGTTCACTAAACAATCTGATGTTTCTCAGGTAGGCTGAGATGTCTGTAGCCATCTTTATTAACTAAAGCCTTCTCCTAAATGGATTAAATGGAGAGATTTTACCACTTAATTATAGTGATCATAACACCTTGATTTGAAATTCACAGATGATTCTACTTTTCAGATGCAGTAACTGACTACTGTGTATAGAAAGGTATGATTTTGGTTTTAAATTGTTCCAGTGTGAGAATATTTGTGAGATTTCTTCCTCCTTCCTTCATGAGGCATATTTTACCTACATAGGAACAATGATGTAGTCAGTCTCCTTCGTTAGGCTGTGTATTTTCGTGAATCATAGAGGCTTGACAATTTGCAAAGAAATGCAGCTGAACTTGGTAAATTACCTGGGAAAAAAAGATCGAATATGCACAAATAGACAAGATAACATGCTCACATAAGCCTCAGCTCCTGATAAAATAAAGATAAAATTACTTAATGGTACATTCTCACTTCTACTCCACTCTTGGTATTCACTTCTTATCAACAGAATCAGCTTTTAGGCGTAAGACTGGTATAACGTGTTCAGAATAGCTCCATGACACTTTTTCTTTCATATTTTCCCTCATAAGAAGCATGTGACAAACCCTTGTCTGCTCATTACATACTACACTGTGGAAGGTTTTGAAGATTTTCTTTAATTTTTTTTTTTATTTTTCATGGTGGGCGTTTTTCTGAATTCACAGGTTACTTAGACTTCTCAGTCCTCAATTTTTAAATCTTCAGATTTGTGTGCTGAAATTCCAGCACTGATTAAGAAATGGCCTTACTTTCCAAGATAATGAGCTTCCACGGAAGTCAGTGGAAACTCTTGTTACTCACTGCTTCTAAAAGCCTACCACTATAATGCAAGTGTTTAAATTATTATGAGAGACAGGATTCTTAAAAGTACCCAAGGGACAAAGTAAAAACCTCATTGAAAGTTACTGAGGCTGGTAATTTAGTCTCCTTTGAAATTCCCACTTTCAGTAACCTTTTTAAAGTGAAGAATCTACCATTTCTAGATTTTTGGAAATTATTTCTTTTCACCTAAAGGAACAGAATGTAAAAGAGGAGGGAAAAAGTTATGAGAAAAAATAAATACCATGCCTATGATGAAATACATAAGCATTTAGGCATATAACTAATATAAAATTAATTTGTTGTATAATTACTGGTAGGAATCAAAAAATGAGCTTGTTTAAGGAAATCCTACATAGAATTTTATTTTTCTAGGCAGCTTTTTAGCCTCCTGAGTCTGAGGAGAGAGTTTAGTCCATGTCTACACATTTCTGAGAAGGTTCTGTAACCTCTAGATAAGACTTCTCTATTTGGGGTTAATGTCGTTATCACCATTCTTAAAAACACATGAACATGGCTTTATTTTGAAATGTACCTGATCCTATTGGAGGGAATCATGGACAATCTGAAACTAGGGTCCCCAGAGCATGTAGGAATTATTTCTCCTAATTCCTGTGCCTTCAATAGTCTGTTCATGCATCGTGCTTCTGGGATTGTGCATATAGTCTAAAGGAATTTTTAAAGGGTTCATTCAAGTTTGTACCAAGTGAAGTGCTATCTAAATAGCAGAACACACATAAGACTAAATGCAGAGGAAAAAAGTAAAGGGCAAAAAGAAAGGACCAAATTATATTGTTTGGCACTTCGGTTCTCCTCACATTTTTGTTTATTTATTTATATCTTCTCATTATACTCCTTCCAACTGTTTCTTTCAGGATGGATTTGGAGTCTTTGTTTCAGAGACCAAATTATTTAAAATCTTGTTAATATTTAAAGTAAATTTTGTCTCAATAATTCCAGCTTGGCCCACTAACAGCAATTAAAAAACCTGTCATTACAAAGGCTGTTCATGTAAAAATTACTTGTAGTACTAGCATATTTTCTATCCAGACTTATCAGTTTTCAAATTAATAGCATTAAAAAACAGCCAAGAACTGAACAAAGACAGAATTTAAATAACTTTTTCTCCTTCCTTGACTTGGCTTAGACACAGATATAGTGAATACATTTGTATTAATACCAGCTATTCTGTGTCAGAAGCTTCCATTTTCTAAGGCTGTTAACAGAAGGTTTCCAACCCTAGCCAGTTTGAACAATAATTCTTTATTTTTTAAAAAAGAAAACATATTAAAAGAAACCCCTTGGACTCTCTGGAAAATAGAGTAGTTAGAGTAATTTACTGTTCTCTGATGTTCAACAGCTGCATCACATAAAACATTCACATCCCACTGGCAGAGGAATAACCATGAGTTGTTCAATCAAGAAAGGTCATTCTCACCTTTCAGGAACACATTCTTCTAAACTGCAAGTGGTAGTGAATGGCCCTAAATGAAATATCTTAACAGACTTAAGACATTTTATAGTTTTTAAAATATAATAATTTTCAAATTACTGGATTTGAATATTATGCCACCAAAAAACTATTCCTATATGTGAAAAAGTCTTCTGGGAAAGAAAAAAAAAAAAGGTAAAAAAATATTTGATTTGCAAGGCTTAAAATACGTACATAAAATTATTAGTGAAAAAAAAAATCTTCTGCCTGCTTGTCTATGCAAACTTGTACATGATTCATTTGCATTCACAGAGCATTACTGATCCTTACCTGACAAACAAATATTCATGTGTTCATTCTCACACTGTGTAAGTACTTTGGAAAATAAAATTTCATTTTGCCAGAATCATGATAAGTGCTCTCAGAACATGATGAGACAGATCATGCATCTGTGATTGTTGTGGTGATTTTAGGGTGAGGTGGCTAAAAGACCAGGCAGTACCACTCAGTGACATAAAATCTAATATTCATGGATATAGTGGCAGAATGGCGATTTCTGGACAAAGACCTATGTTCTACAACGCAAACAATATTCTGCAGGCTGTTGGTCATCCATGAGTGTATTCCCACTCTTTATCCATTTATTGCTTTTTAACTTTAATTGTCATAGTAAAATGTCAGCATCCTCATTCATCCAAAGCAACCCCAGACCAATCTCTCTGGTTTCCTCCCTATCTGAAGCCAGGTGGGCATTGTTTAGGTTACTGTCCTCTTCTGGCTTCCTACCCCAAATAATTTACAAGGATATAAAAGTACCTCTGGAGTTCACTGTCCCGAGTGTTATAGTTGCCAATTGTAGTTCGGCAGATACAGTCCTGATAATTTGGGTGAATTTTCCGTATAACCTGTTCTGCTTTCCTATTCCAGCATCAGAGTTGGGCAGATAAAGTCCAGACATTTTTATTCTGAGTTATGCTTTTGTATAGGCGTAACTCTGTGATACCAAAAGCTAGAAATTCTCTAGTTGACTACTTAACCTTACTAGATAAAACATTGTACAACACTATCTGTATGTGACTGGGAATGAGCAGGTTGTAATTTCCTTATTTTCTCCTGTTAATCAGTGCAAAAACCTGTCCAAGGATGATCATATTCAGGGGATATTTTTCTGGGAGGTTGAGTTGATTTAAAAGTTTAAACTAGCACAGAAACTTTTTGCAGTTTATCTCAAAAGCATAAATGGAAAAGGTGAGGTGCCAGTATTCCTACATCCCATAAGAGTGACTAGACTAAAATATAGTTGAAAAAGAGTCTGAGTTCAATTCCCTTCTTAATTCAAGGTGTGTCATGCATGATGCAGTCTTTTGCACAGGAATCTTTGCATGCTTGTCCCAGAATTTAATGCACTGACTGCTCAAAGTCAGTCGACATTTCATTTGCTTTATTTGGGTCATTAATAATTACATCTTGCCTGAAGGGTGATCCTCTGTCTCTGCTCAAGACTGGTGCCTTCTTGAAATAATGCATTGTCAAGTAAATAAAACAGTCACCTGAGTGTAGGCACACATTTTCCACACCGAGCAAGTGTTTCCATATAGGGAAAGGGTTTTTTGCTATTTGTATGTCTTATAAGATAAAGGACCCAGAAAGATCTGTAGGGTCCTGGCAGCAATTGGCTTAGTGCCAGCCCAGGAGACCTGATTGGGATTTCCCAGTGTACTTCAAAGCCTGTTGCCAATTTCATTGGGCAAGGTGCCTAAGAGCCCACCTAAATCATTAAGTACTTAAGGCACAAAAGAACTGTAGGACTTTTTGAGATGTTTTAGCAAGGTGCCAGAGGTTTCTCTAGCACCTGTTCTTGGCTTTATCTTTTGTTTCTGTGACCTTTATTATTTTACACTTATTAAACCATTTTCTTTTACAAAACACTCCTGAAGAGCTGTCTCACTAATTTATAAGCCATTTCTCTGCAAGGGCTGGACCCTCAGAGTTGTGGGACAACCCCACACCTGAGAAGAATGGANATTTCCCAGTGTACTTCAAAGCCTGTTGCCAATTTCATTGGGCAAGGTGCCTAAGAGCCCACCTAAATCATTAAGTACTTAAGGCACAAAAGAACTGTAGGACTTTTTGAGATGTTTTAGCAAGGTGCCAGAGGTTTCTCTAGCACCTGTTCTTGGCTTTATCTTTTGTTTCTGTGACCTTTATTATTTTACACTTATTAAACCATTTTCTTTTACAAAACACTCCTGAAGAGCTGTCTCACTAATTTATAAGCCATTTCTCTGCAAGGGCTGGACCCTCAGAGTTGTGGGACAACCCCACACCTGAGAAGAATGGAATAAATATATCTTCCAGCTTTCTAAAGCTAAGATTGGAATTCAGTATTGGTTTGCTACTCCATTGGTGTCTTTGGGCCAACTGGAAAATTTTGTTCCAGCAAATCCTCCTACAGTTATTTTGGCTTGAAAGCATTAAAATTCTGATGATAGATTACTTTTGCTGTATGATGAGCATGTAATTTTTCGGAATCACCCTTCATCACTTCCATCCTTCTCATATGTCATATAAGAAGATTAAGTATATAAATTTTGTATCTGAATCATACTCCTGGTACCACATAGCTATTTTTTTAGAATCTTTGGTGTCTACATTAGAAACATCATAGTAGGGTTTCTCTATCTGATATAGATACTTAATTCAAACATTTAGTCATAAATTACAGCCCTAAGTATTCAACTATGTACTCTACTAAATCCAAAAGCTCCTATGAAAGGTGTTTAGAAACAGTCCAATTATTCAAGTTTCTCAAGATTCTGTATTGGAAACAAAATCAATTGCAAAAGTTGTTGCTTAATATTTCACAGAGGCTTTCTAGCACCTACTTCAAAGGCCTGAGTCAGAAAAGAGTCCAAAAAAGGTCACACTTATTTGTAAATCTATTTAATTTTGTGAATTACAGGTAGAAATCCACTAAAGCACTAGACAATTTTATAACAAATTAAAAGCTGTATTGCTAGTCTATGAAATACAGGAATAAAATGTATTCCAATAGTTTGCTCAAACTGACCCACCAAGAACTAATCACAGACACAAAGCACACAGTTACACATTTACCATTTTTGCCAGAGAATAATGGCATAGACTGCTGAATGCACTACTAGCATTTCATTTCTGTAGGAAACCAGTGGTACAAATGCTCACTTGTGTACACAGAGCTTTGAAGTTCACGAAATCTTTTGAGCATGTAATTGGTAGAATTCAGTGATTCACAGCTTTCTAATTCAGTTGGTATTCTGGCAAGTTATTAGCCAGCTGCTGTTCACTGAAGCAGATGTTATGAGCCATGCATAAAATTGTCAAGGTTATAGTTAGTACAAAGAAACTCTATCCCTCTCCTGTCAGGATTTGTAACAAAATTTCTACTGACATCATCAGAAGAATCAGCTTCAGAAACTGAGTATTACTCAGCCTTATCCATTAGTTTGTGTTCTTTCTTCTTTCATCTTCTCAACCTCAATCTTGCTTGTCAACTTAATGCAGTTTGTATTTGATTTGCCAGCTCTTAACTTCTAGTTGTCTTTCATGCTGATTACTGCACTTGAAAACAGTTGGTGTTTTTCACCTCTTCACTTGTGTTTCTTTTACTTTTTCTGACATAAAACTGAATAAACAGTATGAGCCATTTTTTCTGCTTTCTACAATGCTCATTTGGCGTGTTTCAAAAGCAATAATAGAATAAGCCACAGCTTAATAGTTTAGAATAGTATGTCAAAGCCCAGATATTGCTACCTGCTTGAGGCAGGAAATAAGATTTCTCTTTAGTAGATTTGTTCATTTTAAGTCCCAGTGTGTGTTTCTACATCCACTGGATAGAGTATGGCTGGGATTGGAAAGAGATGCAGTATTATTTCACTGAAATCTGAGATGATCACTCCAATATACAGATAATGCTTACTATAAAAACATATTGGAAAATGACAATATATGAGATAGATAGCAAGAACTGAATTTTAGAATTGGAACATTAAAAATTTAAGCAAATCACATTTTATCTGGAATATTTTTTCTTTCATCATCAGTTATTATTCTATGTTCTTGTAATAATAGAGTAGTACAATATGAATTTGAATTATAAGTGAATTTAAGCAAAGAAAATGCATTTTCTGTATCTAGAGCTTGCCTAAACATTGATTAATTTGATCTACAACTACATACATAGTTGCTATCTAAAGACTTCAAGTATTTAGCCCTAAAACCACTGCATTGATTCAGCTGAATTAGCTAAAGATTGAATTTGCTTCTGCGTTCTTTTTGGATATAGAATATGAATGAATACTGGAGACTTACCACTAGGCTATTAAGTACCCTTACAGCACAGTAATTTATTGATATGCTTTGTAACCCAGTGTTTTTCTTATTGTTACTATTTACTGTTTTCAAAATTGGATGTGAATATTCCCTTTCTGCAGTCATTGGGATCTTTGCCTGACTGCTCTGACTTTTCAAATATGATGGAGAGAGGTTTAGCAACTACATCAGCCAACTGCATCAGTCCTCTGCCTTCCTTGTGTGATCTCTTACACATAATAATCAAGAGGTCTTGCACTGTAAGATTTCCTTGAAGAACTGTCAGTTTTGTTCACTTTATTTGTACCTGAAGGCAGTTTCCCAGGGAGTCTATCCAAAAATTACTTGAAGAACTAGAAGTCCTAAAATTCAGTCTCTTGGCTCTACTCTTCCACTTCAACCTGTCCATTAAGAACATGACAACCAGGGCATGGTCATTGCAGCCCAGGCTCCCAGTGGTCTTGACATCTCTTATTAGTTCATCTGTGTTGGCCAGCAACAGGTCTAATAACACTTCTCCTCTTGTCAGAGTATCACATGGATTAAGAAGTTATCCCTGATGCACTTAAAGAGTCTTCAGGACTGCTTACAAATTGCTGTGCTGCTTTTCCAGCAGATGTGAATGCCCCAGCAGGTTCTATGAACATGGTACTTCCTGTAGTTGAAGTAAAGATTTGTCAATCTCTTCCTCTTCATCAGGCAGCTGGTAGTAAACACAAACCACAAGACTTCGTTGGTTTGGCTTCTAATTTTTATCCACAAGTTGTCAACCTGTTCATCATTGTTTTTCAAAGACAGCTCTGTGCAATCAATCAATTTTTTATATTATAGAAAGTAATCCATATTCCAATCTCTCCTTCTTTGCCTGTTCCTGTAAATTCCTTGTTTATAACAATTGCTTGCAGTGCTCCAAGCCATGTGATTCATCCCTTCAGTCTTCAGTACTAGTGAATAGATCCTAGCTTTCTAGATGCACACTGGTTTCTATCTTCTGATTTTTTTACTTATTTTACTTCATTGGTGTAGTCATTTCAGTTGGGCTATTGACTGTGTCACCATTTTAGAGGAATACAACCTAATTCCTTCAAGGCATTTCACAGGTGTTTCCACTGTGGTTCCTAACCCACCATAATTCCCTGGTTCTTTCTTTAGTCAAAACTCATTCCCTTCTCCTAGTAAGTCCAGTTTAAAGCTCTCCATTCAAGTCTGGCTGACTTGGTGAAGACTTTCCTGCCTGAACAGTACACTACTGCTTTCTAGATTTTTGAAGTACAGCACAGTAATTCATTATCCTTAATTTCTCTTTATAGCATAATGTTAAAAGCTTCTAAATATATTGTCCCTACACACTGATAAAAATGAACTTCACAGAACATTTATTCTATTTGCCAGATGGCCAGTTGCATCCATCTATGAAAGACATGAACTTCTTTATCTGGAAAAGTTTTATTGACTGGTTTTAAACTCATAGCTTCATCTGTGTTCTCATTGTTTGGTTTTCCATGTTGAAGAATAGAAGAAAGATGCACATATATGTTGTAAAATTTCTATAGACATTGACAACTACAGGTTTGAATAGATGCAACTGAAGTTTATTTTTATTTCAATTTATATGACTATGAGCACTTTATGGGAAAAATATCCACCATTCAATTGATTTAATTTACAAATTCAATATATCCTCTTATTGTGTATCAATATGTTGCTAGAAAGCAGCATAAGGCCAAGAATATACAGGTGGAGAGCCTGTCTAAGCATGGTCAGGTGCTCCACTCCCACTGTTTAAGTACACTGACATCAGATCTTAATACATTCTTTATGAGTACACTGACATCAGATCTTAATACATTCACAGCAAATCACAAGTGTTTTGGCTACCACAGGGTATAAAAAGTTATGTAATAAAACATGACAATTGGACAAAATACCTTGTAGCAAATATTAGCAAATAAAGTGCAGCTTCTTTGACTAATAACATAATTAATTTTTTGTCAGTTATTTGAGCGCACTTAGTGAAACAAGCTTTCCTAATTTGAATAAACTATCCTTTTCATAGATTTTCTGTTATTAAGTATGTTGTGGTTAATCTCTGTCATATACAGTAGTACTATAATTAGGATATTTTACACTTCATGGCTGGAATGTTAATCAAGAGTATTAAAAAAAAAAGTTTTATAGAACATTTCTTTTGATTTTTTTTTTAAATTTTTGTGCATGAAAAGTGAACTCCACCAGATGAAGCATTCATAACTGCTGAAAAGAATATTCAATCAGTTGAAATATTTTAATCTAAATTAATGCATATATTCATTCTCTGTTTGAATGGAAAGTAATTTTAGCTCAACTGAACACTGATGTAGATATTAAAAAGTATTTTATTTTCAGGTGTTTCAACATAAATGCAAATGTGTGTTTATTCAGTACACAAGTTAAGGCTAATATTTAATATTTTCAAATCAAAACTTCTTACCTTCCTCACTAAATTTCTAATGCCATCACCTGCAAGTTCTCCATCTGCAACAGTGCTGATAATGTATGTTCTGCACCTATTATAAATTCTTGAAATTAATAAACCAAAAAACAACAACAACAAAAAAACCCAACAAAAAACCAACAAAAAACCAAAACAACAACAACTACAACAAAAACAACAACCCCCCCCCAAAAAAAAACAAACAAGCAAACAAAAAAACCCAGAGGATTCAGCATTGATAAAAATCCTATGGCACTATCTGATACTTTTCTGAATATATTCTCTTTCACATTTTTGTGGGTTCAACCCAGTAGACAGCTCTGTACCACAGCTGCTTGCTTATTCTCCCGCACCCTGGCCTCCAGTGTAACAGGGGAGAAGAAAAGGAAGAGCAAGAGCCAAGAAACTAATGGATAGTGATAAAAATAGTTTAAAAAGCAAAAGCAGAAGAAAGAGAAAGAAGACAGAACAAGACAAGTGATGCAAACACAATCGATCACCACCTCCCACAGACAGGCTGATACCCAGCCAGTTCCCATGGGAAAAATATCTAAACTCCCTAAACAAACTCTGCTGCATTTTACTGCTAACCCTAATATTATTTGGCATGGAATCTTTCTTTTGGTAATTTAGGTCATCTGCATGATTCCATTCCCTCTCAACCCTTTGCACACCCTCAGTCTAATCACTGGAGGGGACAGAGTGACAGATAGATGGCCTCGATCTGTGAAAATGCTGTTCAAAAAGAGCTAAAACATTGGTGTGTTACCAGCATTGCTTCAGTTGAAAATCTAAAACACAGCAGCATACAGGCTGCTATTTAGAAGATTTAACTCCATCCCAGCTGAATCCATTGCACATATGTGGGTTATAGTCTAAATAAAATGTAAAACCTCTTTCAGTACCAGTAAGTTATGATAACTTACACCAAGAATTTTTTTTTTTTTGCCTGAACGGGACCTAAAAGATTCAAATATTATGCAACATGAAAGGAATAGATAACTGCAGTTATAAGGTCATTTCTAACTATACTTATGTGACAGTCAGTCTTATAAAACAAAACAAACCCTACCTGGCCAATGAAGGTAAAGGTTTAAGGGTCAAGGTCCAGATCATATCCTGCAATTTTAACTCACAATTGCAAAAGTTGAGGCACTTGCCCAGAGGCTGGAAATGTTAACCGGCTTCCTATTTGAATGTTTGATATTGCAAATAGCTAAATATCATAGAAGCAGACATCAAAAGTTAAAGCATTCTAGCTGAGTAGCAGATATTTTCTGTGGATATCTGCAAATGTCCAGTATTTCATGTTTGACAATGTCATTGCTGAGTTTCAACCAGATGGAATTTGCTTGTAGCTTGGGTCCAGATGGGTACTGACATATAGCAGTAAAGGGAGAGTTTCCTATATGTGAGATGATTGCAGAAATGAAACCAACCTTCTGTTGTTTAATATGATATTGTGTTACAAATCTTCAATACTTTTTGAAAACAATTCTTTTAAATCCATTTTAATTGCTCTTCTGTACATCTATTCCTGTGTCAAATACTTTTGTGGTATCCTTTCTGAGCACAGATCATGAAGGAAATCCAAACATGGAACAGAATTTTGATTACTTCAAGGCAAGGTCTTGTAAAGGTCATTAGAAAGAACCACACAGTGGTTCTTATGCTTTTCTTTTTCTCTTTTGTCCTAGCTTAACTCTAGCTGGTAAACAAGCACTACACAGCCACCTGCTCACTCTTCCCCAGTGGAATGGGGAGAAACAGAAAGGTAAAAATAAGAAAACTCAGAGGTATTGATGGTATTGTTGGTTTAGTTATCAAGATATTTAGAAGCAATTTAAATAGCTGAGAAGAGATTCTGTGTTGTAGCAACACTGTACAGGAAAATTCTGTTAACCTCTACCTTTAGCATAATGAAGTTAGGAAGAAGAAAGGAGATAACACTGACATTGCACTGACTAATAGTGGCATAAAACCACATGAAATGATGACATAGGAATTTCTAATATCAAGAAAGAATAAACTGGTGCAATTATTTACAACAAAGGAATCCCAGAGATACTCTCCTTAAAGAAAACTGTCTCATAGCACTTTCTGCTACCTAATAGAAGTCCTCAAATCACTGATAAGTATGTCAAAATTGGAATTGTTCAATAATATTTTTTTTAGGTTTTAAAAGTAATCTAATGATGTATTCGAATAACAAAATGAAAGAGGATACTTAATTTCTTAGTAGCACTGCAGAATATTTAACACTTTTAAAAGCATACACTTTAAAATCTGCAGGATCATCTCTATCGCACCTTTGAAAGTGCTAAACCAGGTGAACTCTGTCCAGAATATGTTATTTTTCAATAAGTCTTTTTAACATTGAAGAAGAAAATGACAGCCATAAAATACATAAAGCGGATGGAGATTATTTTATGAGGAAGTGGACACTTGCCATCTGAGCATCAGTTGTAAGCACAGTCATGTAAAGTTTAATAGAGAGTTTAACTGCTTAAGATAGACAAAGAATGCTGGGATTATTGTTAAGCCAAACGTTGTGAGAAAATATGCCTCATCCAATTAAATTGATCTGTTGTCAGTGAAATTTCAGCATTGTACACTAAATCTTTTAGATCATTTTCAATTGTGAAAACTGCACTGTCTGAAACCACTATTTGCACAGATTCATGTGTCTATCTATCCTCTCTCTTGGGCATATAGCTAGATAAAGAAATGGAAAGTCTACCTGGAAATGAATGTATTTCTGATTCCCTGTGAAGTGACCTGAAATAGTTACACCTGTGAGCTCTTACCAACAGGCAAACAATTCAAGATAGGAAGTGGCCGCATAAAAGAGGCATGGTGCACAGCAAAAAAGTTCATCCCTTTTACCAGCAGTGTTTGACTTGAATGATGAAGTCCTTTCTATGTGAATTGAATTGCTCTCCTTCCACAATTAGAATATATTCAGAATACTGATCCTAACCTAAATTTTACATTTGCATTGTTCTAGATGTTCAGAGACTAACAGTTTTGTAAATCCCACTGACATTGCCCTAGCAAATTTTTTTTAATATCTGTCTGCTTTCTAGTATAAAACATTTCTATGAGTAGCTGACTTTGCAGCTCTGTAATAGAAGAAAAACATATAAACTATTAATGTGACAGATGAATTAGTTATCTTTTTTATGAAACTTCTACAGATACTGCTCTATAAAGAAAGATTAGGGGAAATACTATGATACTGTAACACTAACATGAAGGAAAATTCAGAAAACTAAAATTTTGGTGTTTTGGTGTTTGGTCATACATGCACAACAAAGATGACTATGCAATATGTCATGTCATAATTTCCAATTGTAAACAATCAAGCCGCCTGCTCCCATTTTTAATTTAAATATCTTAAAACTGCTGACAGCTGCATCAGCAATGGCTATAAGTAAAATATTAATATTTAAGGAAAATACATCATTCTGAATGTCATCTACTATCACAAAGTATATATAATGTTTTCTGCTATGGAAGATACTCTTATGCTTCTGAACTGTCATCCTCCCCCCAAAAGCTAATAGAAAAAACATTAATATTCATTACATGGTTATTCCTTCTTTAGAGCAACCCCCACAGTTCACTGAATTTTTGCACTACAATATTCTTGCTGTATATTATGCAACACTTAGAGTTATAATGAAAGCATGTAAAGCACATTAGGACTATTCACTATAATATATTAAAGTATACAAACAATATATAATGATACATATATAATAGGATATTATAAGATATGTCAAAGCACTGATTGGTAAACCAATCAACAGATAAATATATGAATTATAACTGGCACTTTAGGAATGCAATATCCTTGTTGCTATATTGATAAATGTGACAAATAGAAGCAATATTTGTCCTGTTTATAAGACTACAGTACTTTGTTCGTACATGAAAATCAAATCTATAATACAATGACAATACATTTAACACTACCCAGCGTAGGTGTGCTTCAGTATTAAAATATTTATTATTGTAATAGATTATGTCTCAGAATGTAAAACAGCAGCCAAGATAAATATAGACAGCTTAGTTTTTTAAAGTACCAGCAAACAACTGCAATTCAACTTGAATGCATGATTGCTGTTTGCAAAAAAATCGTACAAAGATTTTCATAGAATGTCCTGAGTCAAAAGGGACCAACAGCAAGTTAAAGTTCAAAGCAATTAATGCTTTTAAGCAATTAATGTTTTCTAGCATATTTAGAAGGCTCACATCTTACTACCCTCCTGAGAGCTGAACCACAGGTGAATTCAGTTCTGGGGTTCTGTGTTTGGGGTACTGAAGATGATTTCATAGTGTTGCATTCCAAATACCACTACAGAAAAATTACCAAAATTTCAGCCAGAAGAATTCCTTGAAGCAATCCAAGGATATGCATCTCATTATTTCAAATAAATAAGATCTTAGCTGTGCTTTGCAGGACTCCAGTAATAAGTACTGGTAAAATAATTATGAGTATGAATTGTGGATGTTTTTTAGTATCACAGCAGGGAAAAGGAAAATACAAATGTCAAAGAAACCAAGTCTGAATGGTAAAAAGTAAGAAGAGATTGTGTTGTCTCTGAAGAGGATTTTCCTGGAAGTTATATAATAAAGAATATGTCTAACTTTGAGTAACCAAAATACTTTATTTATGATAGTGGTAGCATCTAATAGATCAGTAAAATAATTGATAAAAAATGTTAAAGAAAAGTATTTAATACTTTATGAATACTATCTGGTAGATAATAACAGTAATTAAAACAGTTGGAAAAACTTAACTCTGTCATATGAAATTGAAGTATTTGTTGTATAAAAACAGTATTTATTACAAAGAGGCATTCAAGGGGGGGTTGTTTGTTTGTTTGTTTGTTTGGGGTATTTGGGGGATTTTTTTTTTTTTTAGAAAAACAACCCAATTAACATAAATATCTTAAATCTAAATCAAATTCTGGTCTATGTTCTTTTTCAGTGTAATTTAGCATATTCCTTTTCTTCATGAATATATAATGTGAAACAAAACAAACAGAAGAAGCTGCAACTTTCCTGAATCACAATAGCATTTCAATGACTGACTAATATTATTCCAAGAAAAATATAATCTAAACATCTCAGGGACAAATGGAGAAATTAATAGCTTTTATTCACCAGGATTTGCTGACCTGCTCATGATGTTTCAATTTACTTGTGTTAAAATTTTGCTGTCTGATTCTCTGAACAATCATATTAATCCTTGCTTTCACAGACAGTAACACAACTGTGATTAATGATGTGAAGTTAAAGATGAGAGGAAAAAACCCAAATTATTTAATTCAGAGTCCCTACATTTAAAGAAAACAGCCCTCCAAATTATCATTTATTTAATAGTACATATTCCTAAACCCGATTAAATGTATTTTACATAATGTAAATAAACTATAAAATTCTTATTATAGCATAATGGACGAAAATAAAATCAAAATCAAAGTCATGCACATCTTCAGCAAGATGAAGAAGGAGGATCTGGGTTAGTAGTTTTGATCAGCCACCTGGGAGCCATGACTGGAAACATAAAGGACATTAGGACTTGTACAGGCTGACTGAGAACAGACAGGATAAACAGGATGGGTTTACCAAAGGTAAAATGTGCCTGACCAGCCCAGCTGTGTGTTGTGAGGAGATAGATGACTCTGTGGGTGGAAGGAGAGTGGTGGATGTGCTCGCAAGGTTTGTCATCAACTTGGCTTCATTGGGACTGGGTAAGTGGCCAGTGAGGTGGATGGAAAATTGGCTGGGCCATATATTGTAAAGCAGTGTGATTAATGATTCCAGCTTTTGGCTGGTTTCTTGCAACATTCCTCAGGGATTACTGCTGAGATGAATACAGTTCCATAACTTTGTTGATATAACAGATTGCAGTACTTAGCAATTGAGCAGCCAATACTAAACTAGGGAGAGAAATTAACATAGTGCTATTCAGAGGAACCCAACCTAGCAGAAGATATGGCAAAAGAAAGCTCATGAGTGTCAAAAGAAAATGCAGTCTTTCATCTGGAATGAAGTAATTCAGTGCAACAGGACAGATTAGGTGCTGTCTCGGTAGGAAGAAACATTACAGAGAGGGATCTGGTAGTTCCAAATTGAAGGTGAGTCAGCCACACACGAGGAAGAAAACTCACCACATCCTCTCTTAGGAGAGAAGTAGCTAGACAGTTGTGGTAGAGTGATTCTCTCTCTTGATTGAGTATTTGTGAGAATGTTCTTGAAGAGCTGTACCTAGTTTGGCCTCCTCATTACCAGAAAGTTCTGGATGAACTTGAATAATCCAGCTGGGTATGATCAAGATGATTAGGATTCTGGTGCATGTGCCATGTGAGGAGTCACTGAAGAAATTCAGTTTGTTGAGCCTTAGGAAAAAGTAAGCTAATGAGAGATCTTATTATATATAGTATATAATGGTATAGAGAAGGTGGAGACAGACTGTTTTAAAAGTACACAGTGACAAGACAAAAAAGCAACAGGCACAAGCTGAAACACAGGACATTTGGATTATACATAAGGAAAAAAAAACCCCACCAAAACATTATTAGCCTGAAATTGGTCAGAGTTACCTGGAAATGTTGGAGAAATCTACATCCTCGGAGATGGTCAGAACTTGGGACAACGCTGAGCAACCTGCTTTATGGCCCTTCGTGCCTTTGTTCCAAAGCTGCCCGGCTGACCCTGGCACGGGGACAGTTTAGAAAGTCCTGTCTGTAGCTTCGCCGCTACTTCAGAACTGGTGGGCTCTTTTCACTGAGACACCTTCACAGACGGCAAAAGTGAGGAAGAAAGAAGGTCCCTGCTTAAGGGTTTGGATTGTAGGTTTCATTGTTTCATGGTGGAAAGCAGCCAAGTCAGGGGTCCTGACCTGGTAGAATTCCACAGCAGCAGGGCCGCTCAAGGCCTCTGCACGGGGGTTTTATGGGAGGGAGGTTCTTACAAAAGATAAGAGCTAGCTCCAATAAGAAATTACATGGGATGATACAAAACGGGACAGACCACAATTATCACCAGTGGGAATAGAGGGTAGGGGGGAGACCTGGTATTCAGCCAATAACTTGACCAGTTTCTCAGAACTTTCTCGAAGAAGGGGAAAAGCCTAGGGGTGAGTGGCAGGGCCCCAGGGGGGGGGGGACTTTGACTGACACATACAAACTTTGGGAAAAAACCAAGGGAAAGTTTTGGGCATGGGTTGCATAGAACAAACCATTTACAAAACTAAACAATAGCTAATAAACATAAAAAAGCTAAAATGCACCACCACACTGCTTTAGTTGGCCCTGATTTGGGGTGGTTTTACTATATGGTATATTATACTTTCTTTCTGAAGTTTCTACAAAAATGAATTAATATACCTAGAAATGAGTATTATTTTATTATTATGATCTTGTAAGGGGCAAATCAGGATTAAATTGCAAAGTAATGTCAGTCAAAACTGATTTCTTTTAAATTCTGGAAATTTTAGAGAATTGAAGGGAAAATACACAAAATATTTACTTCCTTATCATTAGAAAAGATATGATTAAAGCCTGAGCTGGCAGAATTTTCTATAATTAAGTTGTCCCTATAAAATGAATAGCTTTGTTTATTTTTTTATAAAACAATAATAAAATTCCAGGGTATTGTTTAATTTTTAAAAAATCATTATAGTCTTTATGAAAAAAAATTGGCAAATCATACCATGTAAGTAATATGTTTCATGTATTTTTGAAGGACTAAATATTTCAGGATAGACATAGTAATTTGAAAATATTAGTAAGAGCTATTAGGAACATATATTTTTATTCAAGAAATTACATTAAACATAAAAATAGGTCCTACTCTCTGTTAGTATTTCAGTATTGATCACACCATTTAGGCTTTCTATGTTGCTTTGAAATAGCAGTTTCTTTATATTTTGAAATTTGGAAAACTGGGATATTAATGATTTTATAAATTCTCACATTTTGAAATTGCTGTGTGATTAAGATTGGTAAAACTTTGGACTTTTATTGAACTTAGTCATCTTTTCACTTAGACTTTGGAGGCAATAAAAAAGCCCCAGTAAAAGCTGAGAGAGGCACAACATTCTTTTTATCAACTCGGCCATCTAAAGAGTCATTGCAATAATCTAGGGATTCTGAGTTACTGAGATTGTGTGAAAGAAGAAATAGAGTTTATGGTTCAGTTGGGTGTAATTTGTTGATACAACTCATGTATAGTACATTTGAAAAAGGCACAACTCATCATAATTGTATATTGAATATACTGCACAGTTTTATTATATATGGTAAATTCATGCAAGAGTGCCAAGTATGTATACTGTTCAGTTGTAGAGTAGGATGGGAGCATTGCAAATGGTTTTAAAAAATTAAAAACTAAAAATTAATTTTAAATTTTTTTTAAAATCTAGTTTTACAGGAGGTTTTTTTCTGGTCATTACCATCTGGGATTTATAGTGTATTATTTGTTTGTCTGCAGTATTTTAATCTTTGACTGTGGGAGTGATTTTCCATTACAATATGCTAATGCTTTATGTGCTAGTGATAAAAACAGAACTATAGATCTAGGAGTGCTAAGTTAACTATCTCCCTTCTCATATTGGTCTGAGATTTAAGACCTAGTACCTCAGTGTAGAACTGTCCTGGGATGATTTGTCCCTAAACCAGGAAGAGAAGTGACACTGGACAATAGCACTGGAAAATTTTCTCTCTGAATTGTTTCCTTGTTCAGTGTGGGTAAAGCTCTGCTTTGCTCTGCTTGGCAGTGAGAAGCAAGTTTAATGTCTTCTTTACCATGGTAGCCTTAGTCAGATTTTATCAACTCTGGCAAATTATTTTGTTGAAGAGTGCGATATTAGTAAGATATAGCAATGAGCATTATGTTGAATGTGTTTTATCCCTCACTTAATCCTAAATCACCAGCAGTAATTATGGTAGCTATTTCTTCCATCATGAATCACACTCTCAGTTTGTCCTCAGAGATGTACTTTTATCTGTATGACATCATTCTGTGTGATTTAAAGTAGCCAACGAAGAAAGAACAAAGTTGAAACTAACAAAGTAGTTCTCCAGTGTCAGAGAGCCTATGCAAGCCATGACAAGGTAACTTTTTTAACCAGTAGACAGTATAAAACTCACTTCCAGAAAATCCCCCTCTTTTTATACAACCTGGACAATTCGTGTTTCTGTAAGTTTATTCTGTGAGTTAGAAGTAAAATAGGGTGAGAGACCTTAATTTTCCTCACTCAAATTTGCGAACATGGATGTAAACCAAGGTGTATGTGTAAAATAGTGCTATTATTCCCATTATCAATAATAGAAGTTGGATATCTGAAATGTCTTGCACTGTATGTAGAAGGACTCTACGTAGAAGTTTAAGTTGGAAAAACAGGATATCTATTTTAACTTTCAGGGGTACATTTTATTTTGTTTCTTCTGTACTTCAAGGATCAGATGAAGCCATCTTTTTAATGAGATTTATGTAGCAAGGAGGATTAACTGAACTCTCAGTGTTTGTCGAATACTTTCTCTATGGGTTGTAACGTTCCTTTGACATATGTAATTAGTCAATTGCCTTTATGATGCTACAAATTCTCCTTCAGACAGCATCAGTAGTTACTAGTCTGTACTTGAATTTTGGCTTTAGTAATTGAAATTGAACTTTTGCAGTACAGGGAAAATGTAATTGAAGGTGAAGAAAGCTCATAAGGGGAATGCTGAGGCCCCACTGTACTTACACTTTTCCCATCTTATCCTACGTTACACAACTTTGTTCTTCATCAAGAATTTATAAAAAAAACTTTCTGCTGATCATCACTCATTTGCAGAGCAATCTACTGATATAAGCTAATAAAAGACCCAAACCCTTTTCTCCTTTTGACGTATTTTGTGGATTCACACTTCACTGTTGCAGTCTATTGGAACTTACTCTTTCTGAAAAAAACATTTATCTGCAAAATTAAAATACTTGCTTTGGATTAGTGTCAATAGTCTTCTACTTGATAAGAAGGAAAGTGGTCTTTTTCTGTTTTGATGATTTATTATTCTTATTCTTATCATTATCATCATCATTATCATCATCATTGTTGTTTTAATATAAAAATAAAAGTTATACAGCTTCCAGGAAAAGAAAGAAAACAAAATAAGTAGTCTACTGTCCTATCTTTTAAAATAGAAGTGAACATACAGCTTTTCTCTTCCTATATTATTGTCATAGTGACGTTCAAATCTTTTTTGGCACTGTATACACTGCAGTTTGTTTTTCACGTCGTGTTTCTTCTTGGTTAAATATTTAAAGGAAACTACCTTAGGTGAAGATGTAAGATGTTATGAGGAGAATAAATTACAGACACAGCCAAAACAGTTATTTTCCTTTCAGTTTATGACCAAAGGTCTAGTGATGAGTAAAACCAAAATCCACCTGAATTTTCCCCATCCTTATTTTCATCTTTGTTTTCTCTCTCATTTGTTTCATCAAGTACTTTCCATGCTTCTTTGATAATTTCAGTCTCTTAGTTCCCTCTGGGTGACTTTTTAATTTCCTCACATCTTTTTTTATGAGACAAAATTAGAATATCAATTTCTCTGTGTTCTTCACTTATTGCTTGGAGACATGTTAGTATATTTTACTACACCCTATGTAAATGTGTAATATCACATACTGTATTTTTATACTCCTTATTGTATCTCAAGGTTAGGCTCCCACTGGGCTTCTTTAATGTTGGTATCAGGAATATGGTAGTTAATGCTACTATATTAGTATGACAGTATAAAAATTACTCCATAGTTAAAAGCTGAACTTTACCCATCCCCATTAAAGGGCAAATAAGGTTTTTAATGAGGTTGTGGACTAATAAAGTGTTAATTGAAGCTACATCAGAAAGTAGTTTCTGAAGAAGTGAAGAAACTATTAATATACTTAAAAATGCATATGCATGAGCAAAAAGTATGTACATTAGTGGGTCCATAGCACTGCTCACACTTGTTAAATATACAACTGTTAATGTTTTTTCAAACTCCTGTAATTTCTGAGATTTTCTGTGACCTCTACCTTTAGAAATTAGTCACTCCTGAGGTTCACCATCTATTGACAATGTGCAGTTGAGATGTGTAACCTACTAAAACTAATTCAGATCCCTGAATGAAACATATATATGAGTCATCATTTCAAACTATATCTTCTAGACTTGGATCACTCGCCAATGAGGTGTCCTACATAACTATTCTCTAAACTTCCCACTTGTTCTATAACCATAATTAGAAGAAGCAAATACTTCTCTCATTTAATAGATCTTTAGTGGTGGAGCCATGACTTAGAGACATCTCTGCCTCAGTGTGGTTAGTCAGCAGGGATTACATCCACCATGTCCAGAGAAAAGCTGCACCCAGAGAGCAGGAGCAACCCAGGGCTTGGTGTAGCAGTTCAGACAGGCATGGTGCAGACACCCTATAGGCTCTAGGGTTCAACTTGTGTCATCATACTCTTGGGAGAAAAGATCGGGTAAGCTCAGAAAGGGAGATAGGCTATTGGAACTAAGCTCTGGCCACCTTCAACAGCAGCAGCCAGCAGAAACAATTCAAGATTAAAAGGACACTCTATCCATCCCTCAGCAAGAAGAAGGCAGCAGTTGTAAAGATAGGAGTGAGTGGATGGTAGTTCATGCTCACAGTAGAAAGTGAAATCCTTCCTTGCCCACCTCACCCCTCCAGGTGCCTCTTCACGATAGGTAGGAGGCTTTGTACATGGCTGAGTGTTGTGCCTGACACACCTGAAGGACAGGATGCCATCCAGAGGGACTCTGACAAACTTGAGAAGTGAACCCATAGGAGTCCCATGTGGTCTAACAAGATGAGGTGAAAGGTGCTGCACCTGGGTCAGTCCAGTATCAATCCATGCTGGGGAATACCCACATCAAGAGCAGCCCTGCTGAGAAGGGCTTGGTGGTGCTGGTGGGTGAAGAGGATGAACACCACCTGGAAATGTGCACTCGCAGCCCAGATAGACAAAGGTGTCCTGGACTGCATCCAAAGCAGCATGGGCAGCAGGATGAGGGAGAGTATTTTGCTCCTCCACTCCACTCTGGTATACCCACACCTTGAGTATTGAATCCAGCTTTGGGATCCCCAGCACAGGAAGAATTTTGACCTGTTGGAGTGAGTCCAGAGTTGGCAATCAAAATGGTTAGAGGGATGGAGCACTCAGGAAAGGCTGAAAGAATTGGTATTGTTCAGCCTGCAAAAGAGAAGGTTTTTTAGAGGTGACCTAATTGTAGTCTTCTAATACCTGAAGGAAACCTGCAAGAAAGACAAAGAGACAACAGTTAGAAAAGCATGTAGTGACAGGGGAATGACTTTAAACTGAAAGAGAACAGGTTTAGATTAGTGATTAGGAAGAAATTCCTGATACAGTGAAACAGGTCCTTATCCATGGCAGAAGGGTTGGAACTAGATGATTTTTAAGGTCCCTTCCAACCCAAACCATTTTATGATTCTATGATCAAATTCCTGAGTTTGTTTAAACAGAGCATTAACTAATAAGACACCATCTACATCCTACTCATGTTTATCTCTATGCAAGTGTAATATTATCCCTGTCTGCATCAGAAAATAAAATATACAAAGATATGAATACAATAATTTTATAGTAATTCATATACAAGATTCTCAGATGTTTTCAAATATTATATCTTGATTTATTGAATAATCTACTGAATGACTTTACTTGTCCCCAATTTCTGGTTGCTACTTTCATATGAAAAGCCTTGTCTTATGAAGAAAAATGCATGTTTGACATTACATAACATTTGTATTTAAATATTTATAGCTGAACTTGTTTTGGGGGTTCAATTCAGAAAATATCTGCTGGTGGTGTGTGTGATACCTGTAATTTCTTGTTGCTCAATATGATTTAGTACTAACAGATTTATCCAGATCTTCTACCTAATTATACTTGAGCTGTCTCAGTCTTCACTGATCGTTTGGGTAATATTAATATATGAACGGTGCAGAATTTTTATGAAGATAAATCCCACTAAAGCTGACATTTTATTAACTAGTTCTAGAAACTTGTTGGATATTGCTTCTCCTCTGTCAAAGCTAATTAACTTTGATAAATATTACCATACCAACATCCTTGAATGTAAACACTTCAGGCGTTACCATACATTAATTGATAGTTTGATCAACATTTACAATTGTTAACAAGTTTTATTTGTATTTTCTGCTTAGTATCATCATGCTGAGTTCCCTGATCAATAGAAGCCTACAAGATGTTAAAAATTGCTTTTATTATCCTAGATGTTAATTGTAACAGTACTACATTTTGCCAGCCTGTGCTCTTCTGAAGTTATTCTCAATATATCATGTTGCTTTCAGATTTCTACTGACTAGAATTTTTTATCCTCTCATTTTACTTACCAGTTCTGCCCCTTGATTATCTGAAAATTGTGCACTGGAGACATTTTGGGGGTGACGTAAGGCCGTTAAAATATGTCCTAAGTTATTCTTCCAATTTTTTTTTTTAATTTATGCCTCTCAATATTTCCTATTGGAAGA
Source organism: Pycnonotus jocosus (assembly GCA_013400435.1). NCBI lineage: Eukaryota > Metazoa > Chordata > Aves > Passeriformes > Pycnonotidae > Pycnonotus > Pycnonotus jocosus. The sequence continues at coordinate 25,057 of VWYP01004727.1, forward strand.
AATTGTCAGCTTCATGATTTGTTTTTTATGTTGACTTAAATTTGAACCTGGAATTGAACTGGATTAGGTTCATGACCTGTGTTTATGAAATTAGGTTGTTATTTATATCCAGACAACTCAAACTCTTTCAATCTTTCATCCAAACTGACAAAGCATATGCATGATAATGGCTTTAATCCTGCATTAATTATAAACAGCTCTGGTCATGTAGTAGTACGCATAAAGAGTATTAACACAGCATGTATTATTTTGTCTAGCATGTATAAAGTCTGCCCAAAGTAAACATTGGACATCTATAGCAAATATTCCATAATCAATAAAATTATAGATGCAGTGATTAAACTCAGTGTTTTTCAACAAGTAGTTCCAATGAAGAAATTACTTTTCAGAAAATCTGCTTTTGGTAGTATTCTACTACTGGATGGTCATACAACGGATGAACATAAGTCCCATGCACTAACCCACGGATGTCATTCTTTATCATTAAATAACCCATTTAGTTACCTTGGTATAAAACCAATGACATTTAAATAACTTCTGCAGAGATACTACCATGTTACAATGGCAGAAACTGAGAGTAATATATGGCCCTATCCTCCTTTTAAGTCTCTAGCAAATCTTCAGTTTATTTTCCATTGTGTCTAAGGCTATCCATTCAGACTGTTCTTGGAAATCTCTTTCCTGGGAATTTTAACCAGCCCCTTAAAAGTATCTCCTTGAAGAGTTTAAATTTCTACGAATACTTTAGCATTTATCACATTCTTCACTCTTTTTGAGAAAAATGCTAAATATTTTATCTATGTAGTCCTCAGCTAAATCAAAAGTTGTTATTCATACATCAATCTGTCCCTGTCTTTTTGGCTGATTTCTATGCTGATAACTGTTTATAGTTCTCTGAGTACAATAGCAGTTGTTACTGACACATCCACTCTTCTTTCTTACTCATCATATTGTTGATGAGAAGCTCCTGTTTTAGATTATGCTCCTTTTGGCCCAGGAAGATTAAATGCATTTTCTTTCAAATGTATTTGCTATGAGTAACATTTGGGAGGAGTTCTCATATACATTTAATATCTTTCAGAGAGAGAAAACAGAACATATAATTTATGAATATTTGCTATGAGTAACATGGTCATGGATTTCAGATGTGATAAAGAATAAATTCATGCAATATATGTGAGCAAGGTAAAGAGAACAAAATTTGAGGTTTGTGACACAACTCCTATTTCATAAATTAAATAATATCAATTATAATGTCTCATGGGATCTGTACTGGGTTTAGTCTGCATTACAGACAAGATAATTATATAAATAATTGTGAGAGCCTGCTATTAGCTTTCCCAGTTTTATTATTCCTTCCGCATTTCTAATATGAACAGTACATCATATTTTCAGAAAAGCATATTGAATGGACATAGGGTTTATTTCAGATCATGTGCCTGAAATATAAACTTAAATTAAAAATTTAAATCACAGTTTAACCATTAAATAGATCTTAAAAGACAATAGAAACTTAAGGAATGTCTCTGCAAATTTTATCTATATTCCTTTGGTTTCAGCTGTATTTCTCACTGGTATGTTTATAATTGTATTCAATTTGACTTTATAAATATAAGCTAGAAATCATGTTCTATAATCAAATTGACAAACTTCCACTCTTCTATTGTCTGTTCACCTGCATATGTAAATTAATAGTCGATATTCCATAGTATAGAATTTTTCCCTCTACCTTCAGATGGGTAAGAAACTTGAAGAGCAGTCTCATTTGAACATGTAAAGTAGGATTTTTTTAATAAGAGATATTTCCCTCAATGAAATGTTCCTTCATACTTACTTGAGAAGGCAGGTTACTTCACAGTACTCTTTTATTTAAGTTACAGCGCAAAGATCTTTTCCAGTTGAAATGCACAGCTAGAAAGAAAGAACTCAAGTCTTTATGTTTGCATGTATTTAGATGTGATATGCATAACCAAATTTCATTTTAAGAATGTAATTACTTCCTGAGACAGGTACTGGAAGCATGTAAAGCTATGTACAGGGAAATTAGGAAAGAGAACCATATGTTCTGCACTTTCAAACCAGATATTTTTCTAATCGTTTTAATTATGGTAGATGAATATCTGTTCTGTGTTGAGTGGCTTGGTCTCATTTCTTAGCCCAGATGGATTTTTAGACACTGTGTCTAAACGCAGAAAACAACTGACCCATAAGTTCTAAGCAACATGTCCACAATCACCCTCACTGGAAGTGTAGAAAATAGCAATTCTTGTTCCAAATTTTTTATTCCAGTTTCAGGGGAAAATTACAACCACATTCACAGCCATAGCAACAATAAAACATTGACATAATCAATAATAACAGTAATTATAAATAATGCATTCAAGCTTTAGATGAGAAATTCCTTTCTGTAAATATGCATGACATTCTCCAAGTAAGTCAGTGAATAAGTGTCTGCATGATGAAAAGCAAACATGCCTCTCCAGAATTCAAAAACACTGCAACACAAGTGATGAATCTCAAGACTAAAATACACCCCATCATCACCCAAGCAATCCACAGAAACTTTGAAAGTTAGAAATTTTGGCATGATTAATGAAGCTATGAGCCATGACTTTGTGAAAGACAAATTATGGACATGATAGAGCAGATGTAAATTAGAATTGATTCAATGAGGGACAAGGAGAGTCAACACAGGCATGTGCTGGCAAAGGCTAGTTTAGACAAAGCAATATTTTATTAAAAGGTCAAAGACACACAAACACACAAAAAAAAGGAAAAATCTTTCAACAATCACTGTCAAGTAAAATCAAAGCAAGCCAAATATAAACCCCAAACTTAAACCCCTTAATGTAAGTATTGTTTATATTGGTAATAGTCACTTTGGAAGCAATTACCTCTGTTCTGAAATTTCAGACATGTCTATAAATTCTGACTTAAAACTTGCTTTCCCCTAAAACAGCTTAAACTTTTGCTTAATATTTACACATTTCAGAGAATCATAATGAAGACAAGCACATAGGCATGGAAGCTGGCTGTGTAGATTACCTCCACAATATCTGTAGGAATAAGATTGCAAAGTAAAAAGATCCACACACTAGGGACAAAATAAGGCCTGCTTCTTGATACCCTTATATAAAATCAATTTTCCTCTCAAGTGTAGTTCCATCTCAGTTTTCAGTTGTTTTAGCTTACAGAAGTCTTTGTTTAAGGATAAATAATTTTTAAGACCTGTCCTGGTTCATATACAGCACTGTGTGGAAAAGATGAACTGCAGATGATATACAGAATCACTCAGAAAAGGTCCCTGTTAACAAAAGCAAATCTCCTTTGTTATGAAATTTTCCTACAGCCAAAAAAAACCAATGTAGGATTTCCCTACGGAGACAAAGAAAGCTGTTTTCCTAGTAATGTAGACATTGCTACAGTGCATTAAGCTTCCATCCATTCTCCTGCTTTCACAGCTCCCAGTGGCTGAATGTTTACATTCTCCTTCCTTCTCCTTTATACAGGCTTTCCTTCCAAATTAATCTCTATAGTATCCTACTGTCAGGACTTAAAGTTTAACACAGACAACTTTTCTCAAAACACTGTCATAGGAGGAAGATAAGCCACAACAACAGGCACAGATGGCAAACAGGAAGGCATTAATTTCAGGCCTACGAGAAGGTGAAATTAGCACACCAGACAAGATTGGTGTGCTAATTTGCTAATGCTAATTGATTGTTTGGGATTAGCACACCAGACAAGATTTCACTATGTAGATTGTGGCAAAAGCATGAATGAAACAACAGCAAGATGCAAGGCCTGGGGAGGCAGATCAGAGTAATCTATTTGGACAAAAGGTCCCATCATGAAAAACTGTGGGAAAGGAAGCAACTGCTTACACACATGCCATCCTAAGTTGTCAGAATGGCATATATGCCTCTGGAGTAACCATCCCTGGAGGTGTTTAAGAAAAGACTGGATGTGGCATTCAGTGCCATAGTTTAGTTGACAAACTGCTGTTGAGTTATAGGTTGGACTCAATGGTGTCAGCAGTCTTTTCCAACATAGTTAATTCTGTGATTCTGTGAATTGGACTGTATAAAAGTGGTTTATCTAGAAGAATACTCTGGAGATCCTACAAGTGAGAAGACCAAAACAAGGGCCAGGGAAGACATGGTGACTATGATTTCTCTCTCTCTGTTTCTCCCTGCCTCATTCCTATTTCTATCTCTCTCTCTCACACACATTTACTGTTAAATGCAATCTGTACTATTGACTTTATCATAAGGTCTCTTAATTCAGACAGTCGTCTTTCAATGACTGAATCCTAACATTATTCCAGAGGATCATAACCTTAATTGGTGTCAGGAGTGGGATCATAACATTTTTCCAGAGGGATGTAATACCTTCCCCGGATGTCTTCTCTCTACTGCCAAAGAAAATGCTGCCTAGTTGGCTACTGCATCATGGCAAGCTGCACTCACACATTTTCTAATGTCCTTCAAAAATATGCAAAGCTTCCAACAGTTCTAACAAAAAAATATAAAAATTGATTTTCTTCATTAATTTCACAAAATTGCAACCACAAACACCTTTTTCAATAATGGCTGCAGCCTTTCATGGCCTCCTCCATAAGCTGCAGGGGAACCTGTTCTCCCACATCAGCAACATCTTCTCCCCTCCGTCATCTCTCACCTCTGTGTCAGCAAAGATGTTTTTCTCATTTTCTTTTTTTCTCACTCTCCTCTGCCATGCAGCATTTTGCCCTTCCTTAATTTGTTTTTCCCCAGTGCCGCTCCTGCCTCAGTTGTGGCCCAGCCACACCCTGTGGTGGGCAGCTGGATCTGGCTGGAACCAGCTGTGCCCGTCTGGAACCGGCTGTGTCCGGCTGGAACTGGCTGTGTCTGGCTGGAACCGGCTGTGTCCGGCTGGAACTGGCTGTGTCTGGCTGGAGCCGGCTATGTCTGGCTGAGGCAGCCCCAGCCTCCTCTCACAGAGCCCACACAGCTCCCCCCTTGGGACACTACCTTGACATATAAACACAAGGAATTTGAAAACCATAGTCTCTTTCTTTTAGAGAGTGTCTGAATTAGAAGCAATGATGAAAAAAACCACCCCAAACCAAACCCCAACTTCACTCCACCCCCTTTTTTTGTGTAAGTTCTTCTTGCAAAATATTTATAAAATAATTGCTATTTCGAAGCTCTCCATGTAAGTCAGAGTTGACCCATGAGGCCGTTATGCTTTGGGGAACCCTTTTACCACAACTACTCCCAATGTATTCACTATGTAGAAACTGTGTATCAGAAGTGACTTTTTCAATTCTCATAACTCACATTTCACTGCAGTTGGGACAGGAACACCTCAAAATCCTAAAGCAATTTTGTTTAAACAGTCTGTACTTGTGACAAAGAGTTCAAGTATTTTCTCACACCACAAACTGAGAAGGGATGTTTGAAGCATACAGAACTCATCTTCATTTAACTCTTACTTTTTTCTTTCTTTCTCTTTTTTTTAATGAATAGCTCTTTTTAAGCCACACACTTAGAAAAGTGTTCTTTATTATAATTTGAGAAGCATTGCAACCGATTTACAGTAAATAATGCATTGTCATTGTAGCATTGTGCTAATACTGTATCATCAAAATTAGTTTCTAGTGATGAAATTGTGTAATGCATCAGTAAAATGCCCCTATTGTGATTATGTTTATCTTTAATATAGTATCACTGGCATAAGCAGGTTCTGAGGAAATAATTCATAGCATAATGCAGATAAGTTTTATATATATATACCTATATATATAATTTAATTTAGTTTCATTTTGATTCATTTAAGAAAATAATTTGAAAGAGAACAGGCAAAGGGATATAGTCTTCCTGATAACAGCAATAATGATTCAGATTTTAACAGCTGCAGGAAAGTGTATGCTTGTATTATAACACATGAAAGGAATTCTTTCAGTGGAGCAGCTCTAGGAAAAAAAAAAAGTTGAAACAGCCTGATGGCTTCCTATTAATGTAAGTTTTAGGAACTTATATATCCTGAGATACAATAGCTGAACTTTATGTGTATGTATGCATATATGCATATACATAAGTTTTGATAGAACAAAACTTTGTATGTGTGTGTGCAAGTGTGCATATGTGTGACAACAGCTTGGATATTTTTAACTGTATAAATCCCTCAATTTAATTTTTATGGCCCTCTGTTTTAGCTTTTAGAATTCTGTTTGTTAGATTGATTGTCAGGCCAGAAAATACCGTTTTGAAATGATTCTGCAATCTACTCACTTTCCAAGAGAAATACATCTTCCTTCCATATAATTTTTTTAAAACTTTTCTCAGCAACAGCAGACACTGAACAGAAAGTGATCAAGACAGGAAATGGATCGGAAAATATCCCTTTATGCAACCAAAAGCCTGTTGGGGAACAGATGAAAGCTGATGACTTTTTAAAAGTTACAACTGCCTTAAGACTATACACAGCCCGTCTTTCGTTTTATCAGCCAACATTCCATGTAACATCTAAATATACTGATAATGTTAGGAAAAATAAAAAACTAATTAGCTGTGGCATTTTTTATGTTAATTACATTTACATATCCTGATTGATGCAGGACCTTGCAAAGTATGTAGCAGCCTATATTGATAACACACATTTTTGTATGTAACAATGTCTACCCATTGTCTAAGAATGAGGGATATTTAACAAAGAAAGCACCATTAAAAGAAGTCATCAATATGATAATAGAAACACATATACACTCATTTGAGTAGAAGTAATCAGAAAATTCTAATGTCCCAAATGTTTAACCTTTCAAACACAAGAGCTGTTTTTCACTTTTTCATGGTAAAAGTTTATGCTCTGTTCTTAGCATAGGATAAAATATAGCCCATCAATTCACAATTCCAGGTAAATCTACAAAAAGTACTTTTATTAATAAAATCAGGGTAGAAAAGAATGACCTTTCAAAGTTATCCTGTCTCTCTATTTCATACCAAGGCAGGCTCAGTCTAAAGAGAATACAGTATAACCTGACCTATTCAGGTTATTTGGCACTATTCACTGTGTGAAAACTATTATTATGCCATCTCTGGAAAAAAGCTTTAAGTTCAATTTATTGAAAAAAGATGTCCAAGTTTTGTGTTTTTGGTGTTTTTTTTAGTCTTAGTTCTTTCTTTTTTATGCCTGGTCATTCTCACAGCTGTCTCCAGTATCCCATTTGTACACATCTGTCTTAACCACAATAACCCTAACTGCCCACCATATGCTAGATGAAACCTCAAAAATGTTGAAAAGATATGATGGATTATTGAAATGTGAGTCAAACTGGTATTTAAATATGTTAGAATATTTGCCTTTTGCACAGGACATGACATTGGTAGCTCATGCTCAGCTTGTAACGTGTTTGCTTAAGATGATCATCAAAACAATAGCTCCCTAGCCCGTTGTTCCCCATCATATGGTTATACAATTGACCACTGCAATCCAAGTAAAATACCATGCCCTTAATCCTTATTAATTCCATCCTATTCTCTAAAAGGTCATGTAAGAATGTGGAATATGAGATTTTGCAATGTATTTGCTCCTATAAAGGAAGAGTGTGGGTCATAAGAACATAAGGTATAAACACAAGGTTAAAGCAGTTAAGAACATGGCACATAAATATTACAGAAAAATGTTACAGAAATAAAATAGTCAGTCTGTGCTACCCCAAATGCTATGTGGAAAACATATCAATAAAATCAATACTTTTGATATGTATTCAAGACAGAACTCTAAGAATTCAGAGAAAAATGTAAATATATAGTCAGATTTTCATAAAAGTCAGGAAGTTATATACTTCTATAATCTGTAAAAGATATCACCTGGGCAGCAGCATGAAACGAATCTTCCCAGGACAGAGGTGGAACACAGCAGTAAGTGAGTAGGAACTGAGAAGGCAGAAGGGACTGATCTAGGGCTCAAACTTCAAATGAAACCAAAGACAAGAGAGCTCACATTTCAACCTTAAACAACCCATAGTACAAAGGAAACTGCGCCTTGGAGAACTGGGTTTTTGTCTTGCCATAAAGGTGTCTTGGCTGACATCTGTAAGCTGGAGTTTCAAGGACTGGCCATTGAGCATGTAGTATGCATTTGTCAAATAAAACAAAATGCTGGTGATATTTTCCTTCACTCCTGGCTTCACACAGACTCAAATTTTAGGAAATATCAACAGCAATTTCAGTATTATTTAAACTCTATCTGTCCTAAAAGGATACCAATTAAGATATAAAAACCCTTTAATCTTTATATATAGTTTGGATAGTTTATTCTGGAAGATGAGTTTCAACAGAAAATTTCCCTCCACTATGGCTAGTCTCCTCTTGTCATCTAAACTCACATTCAGAATTTCATAATGGTACATTGCACATGTGTGTATTGGAGATGAGAACAGACTCCACTCCCAATGTTTAGGTACTCTGGATAAAATTATTTGCTGTGCATCAAACTGTTAATTTTCTTGTTTTGTTTGTTTCAGGTTTGGGGAGTTTTTGTTTGTTTTGTGGGGTTTTTAAATTTGTTTTAATTTTTTTTTTCTGTGTTCAGAAGGTTTTATTTGAAGTGAGGCAGACTAGGTGACACTTACTGTAGGTTCTTATTCATTTTTCTGTGAACGAGCTTTTGATATTTTTCAAAATAAGAAAATACAACGCTACAGTATCCATCTGGTAGCATTCAAATACAGCTGCACAATGGTGAAGCTTCAATAACAGCATTAAATTCCCCCCCCAAAAGGTAATACACTCACTGAAAATACAAATTATGCTTTATCTTTGTCACTAGGCACCAAAGAGCAGTCACCATCCAGTGTCTCATTACCCTCTGCCGTGGATTAAAAGTGAAGCAAAAGCTAAGTGTGCAAATGAAGAAGAGGAATTTACAAAACTTCCCATTGTCAGACAATGTACAGCCCCCTTCAGCAGGACCCCAGTGTATGTAACATTTTCTTGGAAAGATAAACATCATAACCACAGACATGCCTTCTTAAGCTTTTGTTGTTGAGTATGGTATCCCATGGTGTGGAATATATTTCATCAATTTGGAACATTCTCATCCTACTCACTGAGCAGGGCAGAGGGCAAGAAACAGAGAAGGCCTTGATGCTGTGCAAGCACTGCTCAGAAATACTTAAAACTCCTGGGTTGTCAGCAGTGTCTTTTTAAAAGACAGCACCAGTGCAATGCTGTAAAAAAAAGTTAATCCCATTCTAGTCAGAGACAGTACAATACTCTACCAAAATCGATATAAAATTGATGAAGAATGATCATTCATCTAAACTACGCCTATATAGGAGAGTTTAGATGCAAGACATTGTTTTCAATATCACAAGGGGTCTTAAGTAGATAAATATTGTCAGAAAATCAGTTCAAGAAAAACATTTCTGAAACAAAGACTATAAAATCCATCTCAAGGCCCTTTAATTTTAACTGCATGGTTGCAGGCCTTCCAGCCCAAATAGCCTTGTTACTCAGTGCCTCACAGAATCTTTCCTTTTTCCTTTTTTTTTTTTTTTTTTAAATGTAACAAATAATCTTCAGAAATCCACAGCTTATTCAAGTGAGTGTTGACGTTAGTACTTATGTTTCTGGTCTGCAGACTCCAATATACTCACCTGAAGGACCTGACTACTTTCAGTAATGTTACAGGTCCCCCATTAACTTTTTGAGGTAGTTATGTAATTACATTATCCTGAGGATGACAAGAAAGAATGTTAATTGTATCAGCTCATTAAGTTTGTTTCAAAATAGGCGACACCAGATATTTTGAAATGAAAAATTTGTTCTAGCTGTCTTTTCTTAGTTTTTTTTCCTACTGTCATAATTGCCCAGGGACCAAAGAGAATAGTGAGGAAATTTATATTACCCAAGACAATCAATAAAAATTAATAGCATTTTTATGCTGTTCTCAACTGAAAACTGAAGTTAAAAAAAATAAAAAAATTGAAGATCATGATGAAAAAATGCAACTTTTTTATAAAATTTCATATATGAGTTTAATCTTGCTGTCTGCAAAATGTAATATCTGCAACTGAAAATTTGTAATTTGCATAAAGACAATTTGAAAAAAGGAGAGACATACTGATCTCAAAAACACTGATCACAAGTAATGGAAGGAAATTAGTATGAAGAAAATTGATCCTATATAGGTCCAGAAATTTTGAAGGTTGCTGTACAGAAGACAAGATAGTTGCAGTTAAAGTTTACAACAGTAAACTTTAATAGCTTTTATATTGAAATGTAACCTAATTGCCCTTTCATTTGCTGCTTGTGATTATATTCTGATTTGTGCTGATTCCTATGTGAGTATGTTGATTCCTTGTGACTATGGAGCAGGTAAAGTATGTTACACCTTTATTGAATTTTATCTACTTTTGCTGGATTCGAGACATGCAAATATTTTTAGAAGAAATTCTGCAATGCACCTAATCCAAGCCATAATTTAAATTATACAAATGTTTCCAGAAAGTTAGTAAAAATGCTTTCACTCAAAATATTGTTCTTTAGTCCCCCAAAAAACCTTGTAAGTTCTGCTAAATTTTGACTTTAACTATAAATTAAATTGAAGATTAAATAGGACTAGCAATATTACAGTAAAAAACCTGTTATCCGTTCCTTTACCTGGTACAGAAAGGCACAACACTGGATGAAAATTTTTGCAGAAATGTTTTCTCCATAAAAATTCTGCAAAATGTTTATTTTACAGTATCTTTCACAGAGTAATTGTCAGAACAGATAATGTGGATCTTGATTTGTTCAGTAATGTCCCATTATAGTTTTAAGCCAATTAATTTTATATAGGATTTAATTTTTTCATTATCTATTTACACTTATTGTAAGCCAAAGTACATAATAGTACATAACAGACATAATAAATACTTTGAAGTATTTATTGCACATTTATTGAAACATTTTCTATTGCATAAAGAAATAATTATTAAAAATATTTATGTATTTTCCAATTTCTAATTTTTAAAATAATCCTTTTAAAGACATTAAAATTTCTTTTTGTTTGCTGACTAAAAAAAAGAATAGCTTTTTACATTTAATAATAAGAGTTATACTCTGCAAATAGTATCTCCTTTTAATGGATTTCTTGTGTTAAAAATGGTTCATTTAAAGGTGTATGTAAGGTAGAAAGGTGGTGAAAAGAAAATGGGAAGAGGTGTTAAGGGATGAGGAAGGGAAGAGGAAAAGAGGGATATAAGGGCAAGACAATGTAGAGCAGGGAAAGGAAGGATGAATTTTCTACCAGATTGAATTGAACAATTTTTTGTACTAGATAAACCCAATGGGTTCCTTGTTTTAGTCCATTTTCTTGGGTGTAATTCTGGCCAAAACTGAGTAGACCATCATGAAAATATTCCCCACTACCAATTAGTATCTTTATATTTGCGGTGACTATTCATCGTCTCACAATCTGAAAATAACAGAAAAATATTTGTATCTCACTAAGGACTTTGAAACATGAAATTATTGAAAGTAATGTCTGCTCTTCCTTTTGTTTTTTATGTAACTGAGTGTCAGCCTTGGAAGAACAATATCCCTTGCAGGCAATCTTTAAGGCTAGAAGCCTAGCTCTTATTTAAGGAGTCTAGAAGTGGTACCATTTTGAAGAGCCTTTTCCTTCCTTCTTGCCTTTATCATTGCATTTTAAGCCAAGATATTTCACCAGTGATTTCTTTTCCTATGTATTATTTTAAATCCATGAAACAGCTTTTTTCTTCTTTTTTTTAAATTTTTTTTTTCCGTGTCTGGATTGCATCTGGTGAGATTGTGTAAGGGATGGCTTGCTCGGGACAGGATTTTACAGTGGCATCATACGGTCTTAAGGACAATTGAAGTGATTCTTTTTTAAATTCACTTTTAGACATAGCTCCATCTCACTTGAAATTGTATTTTTTCATCATAGGGATAGAGATTTAACTTATTAGCTGTCTATCCAGTGACTGTAGTTGGAATGCTGACTCGGCTAGCAGAGTACTTGATTTCTTTCAAAACCCTTTTTTTTTTTTTTTTTTTTTTTTTTTAAAAAAGTTTAATTTT
>VWYP01004729.1:0-20972 GCA_013400435.1 Pycnonotus jocosus
TTCTTTTGCTTCAGTTATCTACATATTTGAAGCTTTATCTGGGAAGCCACTGGGTGATGGAAAACCTCTGACCCACAAGGTAAAGTGCAGGCTTTAATGTCTTTATTTTACTCAGAAATTAAGAAGCACTAATGAGTTTCCTCAATAATGGGACTAAAAACCCATTAAAGGTTTTAAAATCTTAATAGAAAGGAGCTTTTCAGCTGACTTTTAATGCTCTGTGTTGTCTTCAGAATTGTTTTAATCTTCATGAAATTCAGTTTATAAAATCACAGAATCATGGGATGGGTGGGGATAGAAAGAATTTTTAAATAATTTTAATTCTGCCTCCATGGAATGATTTATTCCACAGAGAAATCATGCTTAAAATGTTTTCCAACTCAGTTGATCAAAGAATTTTGTGCCTTGTTTTTAGGAAAAAAAAATCAATTTGAAGGTCCAAACATCAAATCCCCAAAATAAAAATCAGAGATTCTCTTTTATCTTTCCAGACAGAGATTGTGGAGATTGCTTTGGACCAGAAAGGACTGACAAGTGAAAGAAAAATTGCTTTTATTGATAAGAACAGAGATCTTTTCATCACCTCAGTGAAAAGGTTTGGGAAAGAGCAGAAGATTGTCAAAATAGGTGAGAAAAATTCAAGTTGATGTTTGGGAGGATGCTGAGAGGGAAATAAATCTTTATTTAACACAAGAGATAACATTTTGCTTAATTAATAGTGAAATTGAATTTAAAAGAAAACTGTAGCTTTTATGTGATAGAGGTAGAAACAACTTTAATAAATTTGATTTAAATTCTGATAATTCTTCTATCAGTTCCATGCAAAGCAGCTTTTAAAATATTACAAAATTGGGGTTAAAACCTTAGAAAATCAACCAAAAAATGCTGAATAACCGCGCTGTTAGAATTCCCTTGATTTTGAAGTTTCTCCTGGAAATATTGTTTATTTCTTTATCTGTTTATTTTAATCAATTATTGCCAATAAATGAAGGGACAATGGTGCAAAGTTTGGCCTGGAACGACACCTCCAACATCCTGTGTGGGATTCAGGATTCCAGGTTCACGGTCTGGTATTATCCCAACACGGTCTACGTGGATAAAGATCTGCTCCCAAAAACCCTCTATGAAAAAGATGCCAGGTAAGAAAGCCTTTTTAATCCAAATATGATTTATTTTAATTATTTATTTTAATGATTTATTTTAATGATTTCTGAACAAATTGTGGTCAGGAGAAGTAAAAGCTGACATTGCCAACTTTTAAAATTCTCTTGTTTCTTGATTGGGAAATGAAGAAAAAGGGTTTTATAAGGAAATTTATATAAAGTTTAGGGTTGAAATGATGATGAAAGTAGAGCAGCATCTTGAGGTAAAAGCAAAATTTGAATACCTCAGGTTTAGTAAAAACCAAGCAGAAAAAATCCGTCACGACGACGTCGGAAATTAAAAGCGGCAAAAAATCGGTCGCAAAAAAATTGATCTTAAGTTCTTTCCTGCAAAAAAAAAAAGAGGAATATTAACTTCTTGTTCATTCTCCATGCAGTGAATTCAGCAAGAACCCACAGATTGTGAGTTTTGTGGGCAATCAGGTGACGATCAGGAGGGCGGACGGGGCCCTTGCCCACCTGCACATCTCCCCTTACGCTGCCATCCTGCACGGCCACGTCAGCGCCTCGCGCTGGGAGGAGGGCGTCAGGCTCTGCCGCTTCGTCAAGGTACAGCTGAGCATTTGGGTGATATTCACACCCCATTCTATGGCACATCCATGGTTATAAACGTTCTTTAATAATCATCTCTCCATAGCAGATGGTACACTTCATTTCCAGCCTGTTTTAGCGCTCGGTTTTGTGGCTGCTCGTGGAAAATGATGTGGTTTTTTTAATTCCATGACATGATAATTCCGTAACTCCCATCATAAATAATAATTCTTCTTTTTAGTCAGACCAGAATCCAGCTGGATTCGACACAGGTGCTCGCAGAATTTAGCTCTAAACTTAAATTTTCAGGTCTGGGTCTTAACTCCATATCAAATGGTACCCTTCCTTTCCAGCCTGCTCTGGTGCTCGTTTTTTTTGGCTGCTCGTGGAAAATGATACAGTTTTCCTAATTCTATAACATAAGAACTCCATAACTCCCATCATATATAAATTTTTTTTTTTTTTAGTCATACCAGAATTCAGCTGGATTCAACACAGGTGCTCACAGAATTCAGTTCTAAACTTAAATTTTCAGGTCTGGGCCTTAACTCCATATCAAAAGGTACCCTTCCTTTCCAGCCTGCTCACTCAATTTTTTTTTGGCTGCTCTTTTAAAATTATGTGCTTTTCTTAATTCCATAACATAATAACTCCATAACTCCCATGATAAATAATAATAATTCTTCTTAGTCCCACCAGAATCCAGCTGGATTCGACACAGGTGCTCGCAGAATTTAGCTCTAAACTTAAATTTTCAGGTCTGGGCCTTAATATAACCAATTAAAAACTGACATTTCCACGTTTACCTTTTAATTTCCATATTTTATTTCACTTTTATTTTATTTTTTTCCTTTCCCATTGCTTTCTTTTGTATTTATTTAGACAACAGCAACAGATGAGGTGAGTGTGGTAGTTTTTAAAACAACAAAATCCCTTCAAACCTTCCTTCCCATTTATTCCTAGAAAAGTTTAGCACTTTTGTCATGACCTTAAATGTTTATTTCAGATGTTTGTGTAACCAGTTATTAAATTAATGCACATCCAAATAATTTGGGTTGCATAATTAGAATTAATTGTGACAGCACCTCTATTTGTAGTGTCCATATCATCTGATTTAAGCATCCAAATCAGGATATTTTGATTTTGGCAGCCCAGGTGGAGAGTAAAAAGTATTTCCAATCAGGAATAACAAAATGGGTCATGTTTTTGAGGGCAAAAAAAATCAGCAAGAAACAACTTGGAACCATCAAGGAGATTTCATCTCCTGGATAATTTCAGGCTGAGCTTTCAGCATTTTATCACCTGATTTTCTAAATAAAAGGGAAGTTGGGAAGAGAATGTGACAAAGATTTTAGGAGCATTTGATTCTCTGAACAATCTGAATTCTCCCAAATTTTGGGCTTCCTGAGTGATGGAAAACCATGGGAATGTGTTTAGAGCATCCTCAGTGCAGCTGTTAATTCTGATTTCAATCAAGGATGATCCTTCTAAAAACCTTCACAGTCTTTATTTCCAGATTTGTTCTTGAACACCCTCAACAAAAACATTGAAACCACTTTCATTTTTGGACTAGCAAGTCCAAAATTACTGGTTTTTTTCCTGTCTGAATAGAGTTTTAGAGGTGGTGGCTTAAACTGTATTAAAATATGGTTTGTTAGCGTGTCTTTGTCATAGTGTTGTCACTTGAAAATCCATCAAAATCTCATTTAGGGTCTTCCTGGATTCTGAGTTCATGGGGTTACCCCAAACTTGTGCAAAATATCCAAAAAACTCTCAAAGAAAGAGGAGAAAAAAGTAATAAAATAATAATTTAAAAGTGTAATATTATTATTAGCATTAAGTTTTTCTAATTTCTAGTTCTGAGAAATAATTAATAATCTCCTAATGCACAGTGCCATAAACGACACCCAGAGAAATGTAATATTACACATCATTTCCAGGCCTTGTGTAGCTGCTTTGAGGAGTCATTTGCAGCATGACAATCAACATTTGAAGGTTGAGTTGTTGTTTTGATTCTGAATTTCAGGATCAGACCCTTTGGGCTTGCCTGGCTGCCATGGCAGTGGCCAACAAGGACATGACCACAGCCGAGATCGCCTACGCAGCCATTGGCGAGGTGAGAAAATCCAGTTAGAAAATGGAATTAAATCCCAATTAAATGATGGCAAAACCAAGCTGATCAATGGATTTCCTTGCAGATTGATAAAGTGCAGTACATCAATTCCATCAAGGAGCTGCCATCCAAGGAATCCAGGCTGGCTCACATGCTGCTGTTCAGTGGGAACACCCAGGAGGCTGAAACCCTCCTGCTGCAGTCAGGCCTGGTGTACCAAGCTATCCAAATCAACATCAACCTTTACAACTGGGAAAGGTAGGAGGTTTTTATCATTAAAACACCTTTTCCTAATTATTTCCATCAGTTGTTTTATTGCTGACTCATTTTTTTTATCTTTTCATCACCCTCGATTTCAAATAAACCAATTAAATCATAGCCTGATAATGACCACAAAAAAAAAGCCCCAGCGTTTTGTTGTTGTATTTAGAAAATACAAATATTTGGTGATAAAAGGCCAAAAATAATCCTGGAAGCATTTGGAAATAACATTTTGCTTTCTCATCAGTGGAGCCCTCAGTGATGCCCCAGACTGGCTGGGGAATTTGGGCTGCTTTAAAATGTCTTGTTGCTAAAAATAAAACTGTGGCCACTCAGACTGTAGGTGGAGAAAATGGGAATTAAGGCTGAGAAAACAAAGGAGGAATTTCTCCTTTAAACAAAACCCCCACATTTTCTGACAGAATCCTCTGAGTTGTTTACTCCTCATTTCTCTGCTGTTATATTCATATATTCAGGCAAAAGGTTGATTTTCCCCCCACAAATCTGTAATTTTGGTTTTTTAGGAATTTGTGTCAGGGGAGGTTTAAGCTGGATATTAGGAAAAGAATATTCTTTTATTCTATCATCTGAAAACTCTCTGTGTATCAAATATCAGTGTTCTTAAGCCATTGAGAAGAAACCAAGTGTAATTAGATTAATCCAAAGTCTGATCTTTTCCACCTATACATTATTATAAATATTAAATAGAATATATCATAAATGTGTATTATGAGTGTTCAGAACCTATTTCTGACTAGAAGAAAGTTATTAAACATTGTTGTTCTTGTGCTAAACTCTGAAATATTCCGCATTTCCTTGAAATAAAAAACCTCCTGGGGTCAAATTAATGATGTGATGAGGTGCTCAGTGGGAATAATTGTTGGGTATTTTTCATCACTGGCTGCTTTCAACCTCCTGATCCTAATGTGGAATTGGATTTGGGATCTCTGCACTCACCCTCAGAGTTTCTTTAAAATGTTGGTGATTGTGGTGGTGTCAGAGCATTTCCCCAACCCTTTCCTGCTTTTTTGCAGAGCCCTGGATCTGGCAGTGAAGCACAGGACACACGTGGACACTGTCCTGGCTTACAGACAGAAATTCCTGGAAGATTTTGGGAAGAAAGAGAGCAACCAGAGGTTTTTGCAATATGCAGAAGGTGTAAGTGTTCCTCAGGGTTCTTCCTGCTGCTTCCCACCGTGGCAAATCTGGGAGGGTGGGATGGGTTTGCACCTCTGTTTTCCTCATCTGCATCAAATGTGAACATAAATGTGGAATTTTTACAGGTTTTTGACCTAATATTGGGCTGCTTGGCCAGGAATAGCTGGGCATTTTATGTTTTATTTATTTATTAAATATATATATTTAATATCTGATAAAGATCACACAAGTGAAGGCACAGTTGTTTTCTGTAACCAGGGAGCTAAACTTCACCATGGTTCAATCAATCTCTCAAATATTTCCAACATTTTGGTGGCATTTCATGGATAGAAACAGTCACAAACCTTGAAGGAATCTGGATGTTTATGAGCTGCAAACCATTCTGATAAATACAATAAAGAGTTCAAGATACATTTATGGGAAACCCTCTGCATCATCAGTAAATCAATTTATTAGGATTTCACAGATGCTGATGTTCAGAAGCTGGATCTTGGATTCCACTGGAATATTTCCAAACATTTCCCTCAAGAGAGGCACAATTCCACTGATGTCCTTCCTGCTTTTTCCCTCTTTATTCCTCAGCATTCTGAGGGAGAAATTATCCAAAAAGACTTTTGCTTTGTGTGAAATCCTTTTATCCACTGCAGCTGATGGATCAGGGAACAGCTGAGCTGGGAATTCACATCCTTTCACTGGACACTTGGAATAAAGCTGGATTTCTAATGGAACTCATTAGCTTTTAGCACTTTGGAGGATTCTCATTTCCTGATCAAAAATCAGCCCCTAATGAACCATCCCACAGTAATTTACCTGGAAAATACAGGAAAATAAAGCACTGATTCCAAGCATTTCTATCCTGCAGCTTTTCCAGCTGCTGTGCAGGAAATGTGTGTCCTGTAAAACCCATTCTAAAGCAAAAATCACATCAATTCCCTGGAGATAATCCTGATTTTCTTAAAATCCTGGAGAAAGATTCCAGGATTCCTAAGGAATTCCAGCTTGGCAGTGACAAGGTGTGAGCAGGATGATTTTTCAGCTTACTCAGTCTTGAAATTTGGGTCTCACTCAGGAGATTTCTGGAAGGAAAAAATCCTTTTCCACATCCAGGTGCTGGAGATTTTTCTTTGATCTGAGAGTAGGAGGGATCCACATAAATGTGAATTTTCAGCTGTCATTAAATTCTCCATGCAACCTGTCAGACTCATAAAGCAAAATCAGAAAGATATTGATAAGAAAGGCAAGATTTTGTGCTGCTGTTCCTTCTCAGGGAGAAAAAAGGCTCTCAGTTTCCCTCTCACAACCTAAAACCTCTTCAGGCTTAAATAAGGAGTTTTTGCCTCTCTTTTCTGCAGCCAGGCAGGATCTAAAATTGTGTTTATTTTACATATCAGGTGCTTAATACCTTACACATATCCTGGGAATGCTGGACCTAATCAATGCCTCTAGAACTGAAATATTAATATTATATTTTCACCTGAGAATGTGGGTATTTAATTTCACTTTCTCTCTTAGACAATCTCCCCTGTTACTCCATTACTTAATTACAGCAAAAAATTCCCTGTGCAGCCCTTGAAATCCTTCTCCCATCCCACCTTTGACACTGTTAACTCTCCAGCAAGAAACTCACCTGCACAATGACATTTTTGGACATGTTTTTATGGCCATCAACTGCACCGTGATCCATTTTTTTTTCCTTGTCAAGCATTTTTTGGGGGGGAAGAAACAACTTTTCTACCCACATTTGTGCTGTGTATATTGCCTGAGCTTTCACTGACACACAGAAAATGCCAATTCTCTGCAGCTGCAGAAAGGCCAAGGTGAAAACTCAAACATTTATTGATGGGGAAGGGCAGTTCCAAGCAGAAATCTGATTTCTGTTGGAGCAGAGACCTGGTTTAATATCCTCTCAGTTACCTTGGAGGAGACATCACTCCTAAATTAATGATGCAGGGCTAAATTTTCAGTAACAGGACACTGATGTCAGGATATTAAATTAGAAGCAGGTTATTTTTGTGTTTTATTGCCAGGCACAATGAGATTTATTCAAATCTCTCAGGCTTGGTTTATTTTAAAGGTGGAAGCTCAGTCAGAACTCAGCTGTGCCTTCACATCTTTCATGAGTTTGGGTACTCAACACTTCATAATTGTATTTTTAAATTTAATAACTGACCTGTTACCTCTCTGATGTTGAGCTCTGTGTGTTTAATTTTTCTCTTCTTACAGCTGGAAGTGGACTGGAATAAAATCAAAGCCAAAATAGAGATGGAAATTGCAAAAGAAAGAGAACGAGCAGCAGCCAGTGCTGCAGTGAGGACCAGTGTGACTGTGCAGCAATAATTCACTTTTTGGCTACCAGAGATGGCTACATATGTGAGGAAAAAAAGGGAATTAACTGTTCCTCTCTTGGTGATTTTAAATTTTCATTGCCATTAATATTCTTTAACTGAGATGGCCTCTGCTGAAATCACAATTTAAGCCCCAAGTTCAGCAGTTTGGTTTTTTCTACAACCTCAGGGACCTCTCCAGACTTGTTTAAATTGCCCTAAAACCAAATTTAACAAACTGGAAGTGCTGAAAATGCAACAACAAAAAAAAGGAGCTTGAGCCTCTAAAATACAAATATTTCCCTCACAGTTGTGGGAATTAGGATTTACCAGCAAGTTCTTTAATAGATGATTTCAGACAATTTCAGCAGCTCAGGTTTGTCCCTGAGCAAAACATTCAGCACTAAAAGGATTTTTATTTTATTTTTTAAAATACTTTGGAATGTGCTTTCAGGCTTGTTGGAAGTAACAAACAGCATTTGTAGCATCTGACGTGTAAAATTAACCAGAATATTTAAAATAAGAGAATAATCCATCTATTTTTTTCTGGCCAAAGCACTTGATTTGTAAATATTGTTTTTATTTATGTTATTTCATCGAGATACACCCAAACCTGGCTGCATTCTCTTCATGTTATAAATATATGATAACATTTATAAATATATTATAACAGTTTATTCATCATTGACAAGGTTTATTATGTATCTTTCAAACGTTACCAGCAAAATGTTAAATATCTGTACATACAGCAAATTTGTAAATCATTGTGCACAGTTCATAAACTTCTGAATAAAACCAAATAAAGGTGGAGGTTTTTCATGGATCTGAGAGCTAAAAAAAAAAGAATATTTGGGGTGTTTTAATTGCATTTGGAGGGGATGGGAGAGGTGTTTAATTCCATTTTTTATCACACACATCCAGTCCTGAGCATCCTGGCGTTAAACAGAAAACAAAACAAAATATTGTGGAAAAGCACTTTTATTCTCTTTTGTCACCAGGTTCTAAATGCAGTTCTGACCCTGGGTATGAAATCTAAATTTCAGGATATTCTCAGGAGAAAAGGTTCCTGTATGGCTTTCCTGGCACTGGGGCAGGGATTTTAGGGATTGTAATTCCAAAGGAAGTGCCATCCACCCATGCCAGGGGAATTCTGAGCTGATTTTTCTCGGGGTTTCCAAAGTTTTGTGTTGTTTTTTTACCTATTTTCAGTTATTTTCAGAATTAAATGAAAATAAATAGCAGAAGGATACAGATGGTTCAGGTACATTTTGGTTACATTATTGCCCAGAACAAGAAATTCTTTTAAAACCCTCTTTCAAAAAGAAATATCTCTTATTAAATTACTGACTGCTTGATTTAAACCATCATAAACCAATTTAAGAAACAGATTAATTCACATGATTAAAATTCAGCTGTTTAGGTGCTGCTGTTATGGATTAATAATCAAAAATAACCCAAATTTTGCCATTGCAGGGTGGAAGTTGAGTTCATTCATTTCATCTAACCTTGGCCACAGTAAATCCTCTCTGATTGTAAAAAGAGAGGTTGAGAAATACATCTCAAGGTGAAAAATAAAGTGCTCAAGTGAAGTCAAATTAAAAGCTCAGGTGGGTGTTTAAAAACCTACTGCATATTTGTAATAGTTCAGAGGAAAAATTTAAAATGCCTTTTGTTTTCTGGCTTTGAAGGCAATAAAACTTTGAGATCTGGAGTTGTCTGTGGGATTTTTACCCTTTGGGACTGGAACAGGAAGAAGGTTTGAATCATCTGAGATGAAAATTTGATTTTACAGATTATGTGGAACCATTTCCTGCAGAACAACTGCAGTGCTTTTGTTGCCTTGTTCACTTTCAGAATAGTCAAAATTATAAATGAGCAAGAATGAAAAAGCTGGAAGCTTTCTAAAACTTAATTCTGAAATTTTAAGAGATATTTGTAGAAATACAAAGTTTGTATCACCTACAGATGGAGGGGAGGTTGGAGATAAGCAGTTTACTATTTTTTATATTATAGATATCTTTTTAATATTGATTTTACTTGTTTTTTTATTAAACATAGAAATTTTAAGACCTCAATTTCTTCATTTTCATGATAACAGAGATGAGATTTTACTCTGCAGGGGATGGGGAAGAGCCAGGGAGAAAAAAGGTTTTTATCAATTGATCACATGAGAGAATCTCTATTTCCAGAGTTTATTTTTGTTGATCTCGATTGGAAATATCAAATTTCTAATACTGGAATTTAACCTTTTGATTTTAATTCAGGAGCCTTTTCCCTGCTGTAAAAGTTTGGGAAAATAGGATGGGTTGGTACCTTCAGGGAAAGAGAGGGATGGATCTGCACACAGCTTTGTTGTACAAAACCCAAATAATTCATTATTTCTGTGGTTTTCATGAAGAATTATTGTACTTTTCTATAAAGAAATGCCTGTGATATTTGGAGGCCTGCAGTTTTGAGAAGCTCTAATCTGTATTTTAAATAAACCTGCAGCTTTTCTTTGCCGTTAGAGACGCCTCCAAAAGAGAGAAAGGAAAAGTGCTCGTGGCTGCTGCTCCTCAGCACATCCTCAGCTCTGAGGGCTGAAGTCAAGCTAGGAAAGGAAAAAAACAAAAGGTATTTAATGAAAAAGTTTGGGCACCGACCGCTTCCATTGTCAGGAGGGCTGGGCTGAGCTCGGGGATGCTGCAGGAGGAATTCAGGAGGAAATGAGGCTCCTTCAGGGGTGCTGGCACTGAGGGTGGAGTTTCTGCCTTTCCCTGGGCTTTGGTGTTGGTTTTGTTCATGGAGCATTTCCCAGCTGTGGGCAGGAGCTGTGAGTTTTATTTCCCTTAGAGCAGGAGGGCTCCCAGGTCCCCTCAGTGAGCAGGAGGTGCTGATAATTTATTTGCAGGTTTTGCAGAAATTCCTTCCTTCCCCTGCTGCCCAGGCCAGGGTGGCACAGCCTGGTCTGGCTGTCCCAAAAAACCTCCCTCTGGCACCTGTGAGGGTGAAGATCACCCGGTGGTGTCCACACAGCAAAGTCCCACAGCCGAGAATCCCAAAATTCCCAGGAAACATGAGCCCAGGTGAGGGGAATGCACCGAACTGCAGCCACAGCTCTTCCATCTCTTCAAGTCACCTTCCTCCTGGAACTCCTTCCATGACTATGCCATGTCCCAGTGAGTCCAGGCAGTGTGTCCCATTCCTCCACGGTCCTCAGGAATCCCAGCAGATCACCCTGCGGTGTGCAGCATTCCCAGGAATCCCCAATGTCCCTGGCAGGTCACCCTGGGTGTGCAGCATTCCCAGGAATCCCCAGTGTCCCTGGCAGGTCACCCTGGCTGTGCAGCATTCCCGGGAATCCCCATTGTCCCACCAGAGACCGCTGCTGCTTCCTGGCGTCGCATCCCTCCTGTTACACCTGGGGCTGTCCGCTGTCTCTCCCTTGGGTCCGGGGGATGATGATGATGATGATGATGATGGTGATGATGGTGATGAGGATGATTCAGTCCATCCCTGCGGTGCCCGCGGGTGCGCAGCGGGCCCGGCCGGGGGGCTCAGCCCCGCATCCCCGCGGCCGCTCCCCGTTCGGCGGGCGGGCATCGCTGCGCCTCCTCGTAGCTGGGCAGGTGCTTCACCTCCTCGTAGCTGGGCAGGTGCGGCAGCTCCATGCCCATCCGCGGTGCTGCCCCCGGGCTGGCGGTGTCCCCGGTGCTCCCGGTGCCCGGAGCCGCGGGCGGGGCGCGGCGGGNCCGCGCTTTATCCGCCGCGCTTCGAGCCGCATCAAATATTGATGGGGCCATTTGGCGGCCGTGCGCAGCCTAATGGGGCCGGGGAAGGCGGCCAGGAGCGGCCTCAGCCCGCGGGTTCAGCGGAGGGATGGCCCCGCCACCGAGCCATGGCTGAGCCCTGCCGGGGTTAATGTGCGTGTGGGGCACGGCGGGCAGCGGGGCACAGGAGAGGGGAGGAACCCCGGGGTGCAGGGACGAGCAGGAGCCCAGGATGTGGGGATTGAAGGGTACCCAAGGATGAGAGAGTGAACCTGAGGTTCAGGGACGAGCAAGAGCCAAGGACACAGGGATGTGGCACCTAAGGGTGGAGGGATGAGCTATAGCTGAGCAGATGGGATAAACCCAAGGATGCAGGGATGAGCAGTACCCAAGGACATCAGGGGCAGTGATACCTGAACCCTGAGCTCAGGTTTATGTACCCTCACCCCTGAACTCAAGGTGCAGAGCCCAGCAGGGATTTTGCAGCTTCAGAGCAGGCACTGACAGACTGGGGCCCTGGTTCCTGTACAAGGACAGTGAAACCTTCTTTTCTCTCTTTTTTTTTTTTTTTTTGGTGGGTTTTATTCCTGCCATTAAGGTTTCACACCTCCCTGTGTCACCCAGTGGTGTCCCAAGCCACCCCCAATAGCACAGCCCCTCATCTGTGTGGTTTGCTAATTACCTTCAGCTTAATTGCAAAAGTCCAGCAGAAGGGAGAGCAGAGGGAGCTCTCCTCATGGAAAAACTAACATCAAACATGGCAAAAGCTGACCAGACCTTTTCTGCTTGGTTTCCTCTTGGGTGACCCTGCCAGATCTGATAGGCAGCTGCTGACCCACCTACGGGAGAGCCACGTGGGGTAAATTTGTTTCCTTTGTCCTGTTTGCTCTCCTGGTGATGATTTCACTGCTGATAGCTGCAAGCCACCCCCCTGCTGCCAGCCCCAGTTTTGGGGTCATTGTATTTATGACACATTTTGGACAAAAATGAGGGGAAAATTCTCAGCTGTGATAGAGGAGTTTGAGGAAGGAGGTGATGGTGGTGCTGAGCTTCTGGCAAACAAGGAGAAACTGCTGTTTCTTTCTGGATTTCAGGGGATTATTCTGCATCTGTTCCCTCATTTTGAGGACATTTCTCCCTGCAGGATGGGGCAGGAGCTGGGAGAGGAGGGCAGGAGGTGCCAGCAGTGGGGGCAGCCCCAGCTGCTTTAGGAGCTGCCAGAGCAGCCCCATCACACTTTGGGGACCCTCTGCTTTGGGGGCTCACCCCTGCCCATGGCCAGCAGCGTTTGGGCTGCTCTGCAGCAGCTCCAGCAGCAGCCCCAGGGGCCACATTCCCTCCAGAGCTGGCAATGACTGCTGTGGTGTTTTTGGAAGGCAGCTCGGGAGTGAGCAGCAGGCGCCTGGTGGAACCTGCAGGGCCGTTAATAGAGCTCAGCCTCTTAACAGCGTTTCTGATCAGCTGGGACTCCCTCAGAGCCCCATGAAATATTAAAGCCTGTTGATAGCTCGTTAAAGCCAACTTTTTGGCTGGCCCTGTGTGCTGTGAGCTGGCCTTTGGTGCTCAGCCTGCAGCAGTGGCTCAGGAGCAACTCCGTGTCCCATCGGACAAGGAAAAGCGTGGCTGGAGTGAGCAGGGCACGAGAAGGAATAAAAAATCCAAAAATCCCAGCTCCCTCAGCCCCATGCCTGGCTTGGAAAAATGCAGGAATACAGGCTCAGGAGGAATCAGGGCCAGAGGACTCATCCTGGGCTGGCTGTGGATCCATCCTCTGTGGGTTTAGGAGATTTGGGGAGGTGCAGCTGGCTCAGCTGCTGCATTTTGGAAATCTCTGGAGTGTGGGAGTGTGGTGGCAGGCAGAGATCTTTGATTCCAGCAGAATTCCATGGGCAGGGACACCTTCCACTAGAGCAGGTTGCTCCCAGCTCCACCCAGGCTGGAATTTCTCTGCCTCCCAAGCCCAGCAGAGCTCTGGGGCAGGACCAGGAGATGCTCAGCAGGAATAAACTCATCCTTGGTGGCCACATCCTGCCTCCCCCATCCCAAAATCTGTAGGAAACCCACTCTGAGACTCCCTGGAGTCAGGTAAAACCCGGAGCTGCCGTGCTGTTTCTGGGAAGGAGCTTTCAAGTGGATTTTCTCCAGTTTTGCAGGGGATGAACAACTATTGATCCTGCAAATGACCCCTGCAGAAATCCATCGATCCCTTTGGAGCAGCACATCATTAAGGCTCAACTTCCAGACCTTCCAGGTGCTGCCAAAGTGCTGACACAGCAAAATAACCATGGCATGGTGTCTCTGTCCCTGGGACCTTTGGCATTTGGGGAGCTCCAAACCCTTCCCATGGGATCCTGCTCCATAAAATGCTCTTTGCACAGTGATGCTTCACATCTGAGTTTCCTTTGATGTGTTTTTCCCTCAAATATGGGAGAACTACTCAGGAACAAAACATCTTGATGACCTGAGGTTTGGGTATTTTTGGGAAGGTTCTGAAAGCCTCACATGTTTGGTAGCTGGAAAAAAAAATCCCAGGGATTGATGGAGGGAAGCACAGCTTTGGATGTTGGTAGAACAACTCTCAGCTTCAATGATATTTTATTACCTGATAGATCCAAATCTTGTGATAATTGAGGCTTTCATAGGAATTCTGGAGCAGATTGCTGCTGCACTGGAGTTTGGACAGAAAATCTGTGGCTGCCACATCCCTGAAGTGTCCAAGGCCAGGTTGGAACAGCCTGGGATGGTGGGAGTGTCCCTGCCACGGCAGGATGGAATGGGATGAGAATTAAGGTCCATTCCCACCCAAACCATTCCAGGATTCCATGATAATCACACACAGCCTGCTGGGAACCTCCTCCAAGGCCAAAATAATTCCTAAATCCTTCTTAAGAGAACAAAATATCTGAATATCCCTGTGAAAACTCCCAGAGAGGCTCCTAAGGAAGCCCCAGGAGCTGGGAGCAGGGCTCAGGGAAGGCTCTGAAATGCTGGAATGAAACCCCAAAGCTGAGCTCCCTTTCTCAAGCACATCTGTAACTGCAGTGAGGCCCAAAACCCGAGGAGATGACTCTGCAAATGTGAAAAAACTCCACCAGCCATTACCTCACAGCTCAGAAATCTCCTCTGCCAGCAAATATTTGCTGTTGGACTGTTGAAAACCCGGGGAAAGTGAGAGAGAGAGGCTGAAACCCTCCTGGGCAACTCTGATTCCTTCCCAGGCTGTTAACAAGTTTGGGTGTCCTCCAGAAATGAAATGTGTTTTCTGTAATAAATCAGTCAAATCGAAGAAATAAATAAGATTTATTCATTGCTATCTAGTCTGTATTTATTTCTGTATTTTATGGATAAAATGTTTATTTTTTTAACATAATTTTCTCTAGTAAATAAAAGGTGGAAATATCAGGGCAATGATATTGATACCAATGGGTTTTCAGGTTTCCAGCTTGCATGTGACACTGAAAATATTCTTCTTTATTCCTTCTGCTACATAGAAGCATTAGAAAGATTGGCTTAGAGTGGTTTTCCCTTTGCAACAATTCCTCATAATTAGGATTTTATTCCCTTGACTCCACGGCAAGGCAATGCAATGACTTTGGCTGAGGCTTTTGGAGTTACAAATGACGATCATCTCTTCCTATCGGGGGTGATTTGCTGTTTTTCCTTTGAATCAAATGATCTGAACTCCTAAAAGTGACTCCAGGACGAAGCTTTGATCCCACACCATCCCTCTGGAATCCCCCTGGGATCCAGGGAGGAGCTGAGTGCCCACACAGGGCTGGGTGGGAGCAGCTGGCCACAGAAACATCCTAAAAGGCACTAAAGGACAAATTGTCACAGCTGGAAGCACCCTTGTGTCCGTCTGGGATAACCAAAACCTTTTTTTTTTTTTCATTTTGAAATTCTTCGTGTTTTCCAGGGAGCAACATTTTTCCTGGTTAGTCACGCCGGCTCTCCGGAGGCTGCTGCCGGGATCCAGGCGTGGATTCCTGCCGTGATTTCATCCCGCTGCTATTTACAACCAACTCAGCCCCCCCCAAAAAAAGCTTAACCTCTTCCTATTATTTGTGGTTAAATATAGCAGCGGATTCTTTCCCATCGCCGCTGCTCTCCCACACGAATCTCATGAGTCAGGAGCGGCAATTCCCGGTGGGATCATCCCGCCCCGGCTGCCCCGGAGCATCCCCAGCCCGGCCGGAGCAGCGGGAGGTGAAAGGATTTGTGTGTCACAGCCCGGGATGCTCGGCCAGCTCCAGGAATTCCGGGAGGGATCGTCCTGGCTGTATCCCAGCTGCTTCCCTGCCGTTCCACCAGGAATTCCAGGTAATCCCAATTTTTCCTGTTTGCTTCCTTGACATCCCACCAGGAATTCCAGGTAATCTCACTTTTCCTGGCTGCTTCTCTGCCATTCTACCAAAAACTCCAGGTAATCTCACTTTTCCTGGCTGCTTCCCTACCATCCCACCAGGAATTCCAGGTAATCCCACTTTTCCTGGCTGCTTCCCTGCCATTCTGTCAGGAATTCCACGTAATCCCAGTTTTCCTTGCTGCTTCCCTGCCATCCCACCAGGAATTCCAGGTAATCCCAATTTTTGTGGAGGTCACCCCAGCTGTTTTCCTGCCATCCCACATGTCCCAGGAATTCCAGGTAATCCCAATTTTTGTGGAGGTCACCCCAGCTGTTTTCCTGCCATCCCACATGTCCCAGGAATTCCAGGTAATCCCAATTTTTGTGGGGGTCAGAACAGTGGGGAAATGGGAGTGAGCACCAAATCTTTTCCCATTTCTCTCTCATCCTCCCCTTCCTTCTGAAGAGATTTTATTCTTACCAAATGAAACATTTCCCACCCCAGTTTGCCCAGAGCAGCCTGAATTCCCTGGATTCCCTGTGCAGCCAGAGAGTTTTCCTGGGGGGAAAAATCCAACACCCTCAACTGAGGCTGCTCAGGGCATCACCCAGGCAGGAGCCTGTTAAAAAATTGGAGAAAAAAAAAAGGAGAAAACCTTTGCAGGTGTTTTTCCAGGGCTGAGTGTTCCTCAGGGAGGAGGGAGGATGAGGATGCTGAGGGGGCAGGAGAGTTTTGACCCTGCTATTTTTACCCTCCTTAAACCAAGCGTGTCAGCCTTGGGGGCGCCGTGGAAAACAGGGAAAAGCTCTGGAATGGCCCCTCCTGGATCCATGCCAGGCCTGGGGGGTCCTGCTGCTCCCTTTTTGGGCAGGACAGACTGGTGGGATGGCTGGAGAAGGGCAAATATTCCCTGCTGGAAAATGAGGTGGGTGGCTCCTGTCACACCCCAGGAGAGGATTTGCCGTGTCCAGCCCCGGCTTCCTGCTCAGCCTGGCTTTGTTGCTTCACTCAGTGACATTTAAATCCTGAAAATCGGCAGGGAGAGCAGGGAAGTGTTTGCTGGTGAAACGCTGAGCACTGAGGGGGTGACTCAGAAGTTCAGGGGGGTTCAGGGGATGCTGAGCTCAGGCACAGGGGGAGAAGGGGCTGCAGGGCTGGGCTGGGGGTGGGTGGTGGCCTCAGAGCCTCCTGTTCCACACAAAAAAAATATTAAAACACACAAAAAAATTTAAATAATAAATAATCAGCAATGACTCTGAGCTCTGCTCCACCACAGCATCCTTCTCCCTCCCTGTGCCACCCAATGAGTTGCAACAAAATATTTGGTGGCTGCTGCAATTCCTGTCACCTTTTGGGGGCTCCAGGATGACACAGCCTGGAGCAGAACGGGGTGAAAACAGTGAATATCCATCAAAAAACCTAACCTGGCATGATCAGCAGAGGCAGGCAGCCCCCCAGGAGATGCAGTGACCCAATTTGGGCTCTTCCAGCCCAAAAAGGGGATGTTGGATGTTTGGAATTATTCCTCTGAGTGACAACACCACGTCACCAGCGCTGATCCCTGGGGGATGTTCCAGTGCCAGACAGAAATCCTGGCTGAAAAGGAGCTGGTGGAAACCAAACCCAGCTCGAGTTCATTGTGCCCAGGGCACAATTATGGCAGCAGGAATGCTGCAGGATGTGCATGGAGGCGTTGGGCTGTGTCCCTGCAGATCAGGGTTGTGGTTTTGCAGCTCAAATCGGGGATTTTGGTGTGGCTGTGATGAATCCCCTGCCCTGGGGGTACCTGGATGTCGTTTTGAGGGAAAATGTTGATTTTCTGATTGTCACTTTTGCAACACACATGGTAGGATAAATGTCTATGTGTAGTAAAATACATATTTATCATGATATGTCTAAATTATATAGAGTATATCTTATATATATCATTTATCATGATATGTATAAATTATATAGAGTGAAATCTATCTTTTACTGAGCAGCCTAAGGAGTATCTGAGGCTACAGCTCCACTTCTCCTTTCATTTTCACTTTCCCCTCATGCTCTTGACCTGCTGTACCCCCAAACACCAAAAATAGCAACAAAATTCACAATCTCTGGGCAACCTCTGCCAGGGGCTCCTGACCCTCACAGGGAGGAATTTATTCCCAATATTCCTCCTAACCCTGCCCTCTGGCCGTTTAAATCTGCTCTAATGGGAAAATAAAGAGTTGGGAATGAAAGAAAAACTGCATTTGCACCAGGCACCTCTTCCTGCATTATCCCATCCCCTGCTGGGGGATGAAGCAGGAGATCAGAGGGGATTCCTGAGCCCCCTGGGAATTTTGGGTGGGATTGCAAACATTTTTCCAAATTTACCAGCACCAACTCCTCCATAACCAAACCCATTCATCGACCTTTTATTTTTCCCTCTCTGATTCTGTTATTATTTTTATTCTTATAACATTACTTCTATATTTGATGTTATTGTGTATTATTTCGCTTTCTGACGGCGACCTAATATTCTTCTGATGGAGAACATCATCTATTTCTGCATCCGAGGAGCCGGGATGGGCCGGGAGGAATCCCGGGAGAGCAGCGCGGGGCTGGGGAGCTGTTGCCATCTGCAGGCGGCTCCGGAATAAATCCCTGAGCCTTGGAACCCCGAAGGCTGAGAATTTCAGGCTTTGTGTGCTAGAAAAACACTGACCTTCAAGCAAAAATTCAAAGTACACACACAAAAATTCAAACTACACACCCACAACCCCAGTGCCGTCACTCGATTTTGGAAGCTGTTCCACGGTCTCGGGTCAAATGTGGTGCTTCCTTGAGGGTCAGGGGTTTTTTAGCACAGAAAGTCTGGAATTTTCAGCCCCCAGGATTCCAACAATCTCATCTATTCTGCACGGTCATCACTTGAAGCTCGTTTCTATTATTTCTATTATTTCTAATCCATTTCCCCCAGGGTTCCAGTGCCCGAGCAGACAATCCCAGCCCTCATTCCCAGCCTGGCACAGCAATTCCAGCAGCACTCAGTCAAAGGCTGCTCTGTCAATGCCTTCACACAGCTCCCCTTGCCCTGCTGGCATTCCCTGATCCCTGAACACTCCCCCTGTTGTGCCAGGATGCTGCCAGCTGCACCCAGAAATCACAACCAGCCCCTCAGCCAGCTTTCCTTCAAAAATGGGAACCCCTGGAAGAGCTGCACAATCCATCCCAGTGCTGCAAACCCTTCTCACCCTCATGAGAAGAGAGAAAAAAAATAGCTGGGACCAGAAAAGTGGGAGATGCTGGGAGCTGACAACAAATTCTTTGTGCTTCTTTCTTATTTTCTGCATAATGATCTGGTAAATGCATTAATTGGTCAAATAGCACCCAAGAAGTGAATGGATAACCTGCTGTAAGTAGCAATAATAATAATAGTAATAGTAGTAGTAGTAGTAATAATAGTAATAATAATAGTAATAACAGTAGTAGTAATAGTAATAATAGTAATAATAATAATAGAAGAAAGGTAATAAGATTAACAGAAGAAGGAAAAGGAGAAGAAGAAGGAGAAGGAGGACAAGAAAACAAGGAGAAAAAGAAGATTCAAAGAAAAAGAGGAAGGAGGAGGAGGAGGAAAAGAAGAAGGAGGAGGAGGAAAAAATAGAAGAAGGATGAGAAGAAAAAGAAGAAGTGTCATGAACTTCTGTGCTGAAAAACCTCCAGAAACTCCAGATCCAACCTGCCAGGGAAGAAAGAAGAGATGTCTCTTCCCACCTCCTTATTCCGGAATTCTACCCTCCACATATTTGCTTCAGGCTCTGGATTTCTATGATTTATCCCCATTTTTAAAACTGGGATGAATGTGGGGGTCAGGGAATGGACCTGCAAAAACCAGAGCGGTTGTGGGAGGCTGAAATTGCTCTGGGTGCTTCCAGAGCCTGATTTTTAGGTGGCAAATGTCTGGCACCCCTGAGGCCTCTGCACCTGCAGGGGTGCTTGGCCAGGTCCTGGCAGCAGGAATTCCCCCGGGAGCTGCCTGCAAGGACCTGTCCCGAGGTGCGAGCAGCAGCTCCAGTTTCCTTTTTCACACAAAGGCTCGGTTTAGAAAGTGCCAGAAAAAAAAAAAATCTGATTTGATTTATGCTCTGAGAAACTGAATCCCAGCAGCACGACACTCCCAGTTTAACTGGGAAGGGTTGTTGATGTAAACTGGGAAAAAGCCACAGGTTTTGCCTGGGGGTGAATCAGCTCCTCAGAGGAAATCTCGAAATTGGAGAGGTTTGAGCTGCTGTGACCCCACCAACAGCGGTCCCCGGGGAGTTTGTGGCTCCTCGGTGCTGTGACACTTCACGGGATTTTATTCCATCATCCTCGGGCCCGGGAACCTCTGGAAAAGCTGGAAAATGATGGCTCAGCCCCGTTTAGGAAGCTCTGAGCGGCATCCCAAGGATGGAGCTGGGAATAACAAAACCCCTCAGCATCAGCCCCACCTTGCCCTCCCTCCTCCTTCCCCTCCTGGATCTGCTTTCCTTTCTTTATTTACTCTGCATTGTGGGGGATTATTTACACTCTCAACTGTCGTCGTGCCGTGAACTTTCCCCACTTCCTTCAGTTTGTTCCAGGCTGGATTTGTGTTGTTTACAGGGGATTTCCTCCCCTGGCACTTCCCAAACCCGACCCCTTAAGTCGCTTTTCCAGGCTCTCCCATTAAAAGTTGGGGTTTTTCGGGTTTCCATCAGTTTTTCACCCTCCCTTTGCACATGACAGCTCGTTGCTGTGAGCTCTGTGCTTGGAGTTTCTCTGGAATATGGATTTTTTCCGGAATTGTTTGGTGTCCTGGAGCTGCAGAGGGCTGGGATTTGGGGAGAGGGGCAGAACTGAGGGGGTTCTCAATCCGGAATATTTCCAGGAGCACTTGAAAGGCGCCTGGAGCAGCGTTCTGAGCCCGTGTTTGCTCAAGTCCTTCCGTTTGTTTATGGAGATTATTTTGGTTTCTGCTCCGGACCCTGGGCAGACACACAAAAAGGGTCACCCCGAGCCCCCCCGCACCCCAAAGCTGCTCCGGGGGGGGCACAGGGGGATGGGGATGGGGCTGGGCTGGGTCAGCTCTTGGAATAAAAGAAACACCCTTAAAGCACACAGCTGAACCCCCCTGTTTGCAAGGGGCTTCTCCAGGTGATTTGGGATGTTTCCAGCCGGGGAGGGCTGTGAGGGGCTTTCCTTGGCTGGAGCTCTGGAATTCCCCTCGCTCAGGGTTTGCAGCGATGGGGGCAGGTGGATGCTGAGGCTCCGGGATTTATCGCATTGCTGAGCTGCTCCAGGAGCATCAAAATGCTTCTGCTTAAGACGCTTTTAGTCCC